>VYZT01026407.1:298-115332 GCA_013400735.1 Pomatostomus ruficeps
CAGCTGAAGACAGATTGTTTGTTTCTTTTTGAGTTTCTTTTTTTTCGTTTCCAATTACAATTTGATGTTTTTCTCCCACAGTGGCCTATCCGCCATGGTATAGTTGAAGACTGGGACTTGATGGAGAGGTTTATGGAGCAAGTAATCTTTAAATATCTAAGGGCAGAACCCGAGGACCATTATTTTCTTTTGGTAGGTAAATTCATGCCCTGCTTAAGAAATTCCATATGACAAATAACAGTGTGCTGATTTATGTAAATTCCCAAATATAAATATGCATCTTTTGAAAGCAAAATTAATTACCTGGAACTTTCTTGACCTAAGCCATCAAGGTTCTTTAATTTTCTGAAAAGGTCATTGTGTCTGAACAGCAAACATTTTTCTGTTCACTTCTCGTTTCCCTCCAAATTCTTTCTGATTCATCACCTTTTTTTTTATTTCTCCACTGAAATGAATAACTTCAAGTTTATATGTTTGAGACAAAAAAACCCCTTGTGTTTTGACTTTATTTGCAATTATTTCGTTTTTACAGTACTGCCATCTGGATGAAGTATCTAGAGAGTAAATTTTTGTCTTTTATTTTCTGTAAAACTGGAAGGGTTGAGTGTCATATTTGGGCAGATTAGATCTAAGTTAAGGTCAATGTTACGCTGAAGCATCTGCTATTCCTCAGTATTTTATTTAAGGCCATTGAAATAGACAGTTTGGTTTAGTGTGATATTTACAGACCAAGTTTGGAGTTAGAGGTGTTGGCCATACCTGTTTAAATGCCTCCATCTTGAAGCCACAGTTAGGTCCGGTTACTCAAGGCTGTGCCCATCCAAGCTGTGAATATCCCCAAGGATCAAGATGCCATAACAACCCTGGGCCCTTTTCCAGTATTTCACCACTGACACGTTACCTTTATTCCTCCTAACACCTGCGTAGGATTTCCCAAGTTGAGTTTTGTGTCCCTGGCTCCGTCCCAACACCTTTGTGAAGAGTCTGACTTGCTCCTCTTTTTAGCCTCCTGTTACACAGTTGCTGCAATGGAAGAGGGATTTTTTTTCTCAAATATTCTATCCAAAATGCTCCTTTGGAGTAGAGCCTTGAGCATGTTTGATATTTCAGTGAAAGCTGTAGCACACTATTATGGTGTGTTTTATGTTGTTCAGCTTCTCTCACTTGAGTACATTCCTACAGCTGAGCATATCAACTTGTGTTAGAGTGGCTGCCTTCTGAAGGAAAACAGCTCTTTCCACTGAGAAATCTAAAAAATGTCATTCTTTAAATGTGCTAAACTGCATCCTTTGACATCTTTTGATAGTCCTTGATTCTTTCAAGTGAAATCAAAAGTTGTAATGAGCTAACCAACCCACAAAAGGGGCCTTCGATGTAAATGCTCAAGCAGTAACTGCTGTAGATTTTATTGCACTTCTGGTTTCCTTTCTTCTAATGCAATTTGCATAAACTCTTGAAAGCACCCATTGTATATTGCTATTTTTACATGCTATTGTTGTTGAATGACTCATCTTGCAAAATTTGGGATTTAGTGGTTCTTTTTTTTTAAAAGTCAAACGTTTGGTTTCAATCTAAGTAAAACTCATGGTTGGTTTTTTTATTTTTTTTTGTCTCACAGACTGAGCCTCCATTAAATACTCCAGAAAATAGAGAATATACTGCTGAAATCATGTTTGAGTCTTTCAACGTTCCAGGGCTATATATTGCTGTTCAGGTAAGGGCAGAGTCACAGCTGCAATATTTCTCCTTGAGCTAAAACTAATTTCACTGTGAAAAAAACTGTAAGTGGTGTTTGGAATACATTTATGTCCTTCTGGTTGGCAGTTCCAGCACTGCATGTTTGACATGCTTTGATTCTGTGGGTGGTTAGCTGGATACTGTTCCTCTGTTACCGCTATAGAAGGCTTCTGAGCAGTAGAGTATGATAGCTGTTGCATCGTAAGTAAATAAAAAACCCACACCACATCACAGTAATTGTATTAATCCAAGAACTGAATACCTTTTGTATGAAGTAACAAAAAAATGGTGTTTGAGCATGGCTGAAAAAACATCAGGCAGGAGTCAAAAAATACATTTGTGTAGCCTCTTTTTTCTAAGCTGTTGTGTAGACATATATAATATTATTAAATCCGTTTTCGTGCTGTAAATTACCATGGGGGTGTCAGTCTGGGTGTTCTTGGGAAGGGTGGTGCACTGCTTTACTAATATTTGATTTTGGGGTGTGTTTTTCTCCAAGGCTGTCCTTGCCTTAGCTGCATCGTGGACGTCAAGACAAGTAGGAGAGCGAACGCTGACGGGCACAGTTATAGACAGTGGAGACGGTGTCACTCATGTTATTCCTGTGGTAAGTGCCCCAGAGCTGCTCAAGCAGCTGGAACAGAGAACCGTTTGTCCTGTAGGTTCCCTGAAGTGTACACCTACAGACTGAAGTATGGATAGGAGTCTTCAAAAACGTCACAGAATTCCCAGGGCTGTGGGTGGGAGTTTTGATTCATTTTGTAGCGCAGAAACTCTTGAAGAACTTCACTGTAACCCTGAGTTTGGCAGGGCTAATTGTCTTTCAGTGCCTTACCTTAAAAGGTGAATTGCCAAGGCCATGCTAAGTGATGGGTGAAATTGCTTTAACACATTTCCAGTTTGGTTTGCTGGTAAGAGTGAATAGGCACTTTAGAGTAGCCAGTAGAAAAAGTTTGACTTTTTATTCTCATTTATCTCAGTCGGTTTATATATAAAATAAAAATAACGCAAAGTATCAGAGGGCAGATGTAGTATTGTTTATGGTTTTCCTCCATCTGTTCCCAGTGTGTAGTAGTGCTTCAGCCATGCAAGCACAGACAAAGTTCCTGCTTGCCTGGAAGAAAACAACCCCTAGGGTTGTTTAGAGTTGAATGGCTGTTCCAATACACCAAGCTGCTAAAGCAACAACTTGGATGATTGTGTGATGTTTTATTAAATAATGAACGCTTAGAGCTGCAGTTTCCTTACTGTCAAATTACTGGTTTTACTGCGGGTATGGATTTCCTTTTGAAAAGAACATATTCAGAATTTTATAATTGGAATATTTAATAGTGTTCTTCATTTCAAGTGGCTGATTATAGGTTTCTCTGCCCATCTTTCCTGGGGGAGTTAAATTCATGTCTGTGTACCAGATACATTTGTATTTTCTAAATGAAGCTAGATTACAGTTTTTAAGACAAAAATCTGTACAAAGCTTTAATGTGCCACAGTAACATCAATTTTTTAAAAACAGTAGCATAGGTGGTGGTCAAACATACACTATCATGTAGCAATTTCTTAATAATTTTGGTGGAGTAGAGTGGCTAAATCTGTGTTCAAACTGTTCATTCAAGACAATATATTTTTAATAAGACTTAGGAAACAATTGAGAGCTCAGACCTTCTATAGGTAAACTTTTAAAATTGTACTTAGTAGTTCAAATTACTGTTTAAAAGAGTTGAACTTTTCCTGATTTGTGGGTTTGGTTTTTTTAATTTAAATAAGAGTAGATATTCTGTATCATTTGAAGCATTAAGCTCCCTTGCAGAATGCCATTTATTTGATTTCTGAAATTTCTAAAAGTGTCAAACAAATTGCCAACAATGTTCTACCACTTCTATTATAAAATAGATAAAAAGGAATTGGCAAACTCGTATCTCTCTAGTGAAGCTAACAGTAGTGGTAGATTTTTTTTAATGACATTATTTTCTGTGTTAGTAAGACTTTTTTGTATGAATGTAAGTTGTGTGCATATACGAAAATTAAGGTATTTTATGAGTGTAATATCTGGATTCATCTGTTTAGATTTAGCAGGTCTGGAAGGGCTGAAGACCAACCTTGCACACTTGGTTTCCTTGTTTAGACCAGGTGTTTTTAATGCATTGGTACTGGTCCCCAGGATGAGTGTGACTTGTAAGGGCAGGTTGATGGATGAGAAAGGGCCAGTCTGATGTTCTAAGCAGTCTCAATTAATGTGCTGAAATGATGCATTTTCTCCCTGCTTTCAGAAAATTAATTTTGGTTCATGTGGATTGTAACGTCTTACATCAGTGGCTGTGACTGCAGGGCCACATCATTTATTCTACGATAATATTTCATGAAACAAGGTTCCTTGACCTTTTTGGTAAGAGTAACCTCATTTTGAAGAGAAAATAAAGGCCAAGGAGTAGTGAGCATAGTGATTTGTCTGCCTTATGTACTAGTGACCTTTCTGTTCCTTCTAACCTTGTAAGAATTATGAACCAATGCAATGCAAAGTAAAGTAAGGCTAAGCTGTGAAGAATTGGTTTTGTGGTAATTAAATGAGCCAGTCTTAAAGGGCTTCAGCCTCAGTATCACAGGCAGTGGATAGGAGTTTAGATTCCATGTCTTTCTCTCACTCCTGAGCTTTGGTGAAAGGAATTCTTATCAGTACCTTTGTCCCCATTAATTTTGTTTACAGGCTGAAGGATATGTGATTGGCAGCTGTATCAAACACATTCCAATTGCTGGCAGAGATATCACATACTTCATTCAGCAGTTGCTGAGGGAGAGAGAAGTAGGAATTCCTCCTGAACAATCCTTGGAAACAGCTAAAGCAGTGAAGGTAATGGGAATGTTGCAGATGAGAAGATTATTTTGTATCACAACGTGGTATCTGGTTTTATACTGCAAGAATATCTGAAATTAACTGTACTGCTGAGCAATGGTGCTCTGATTCTAAGTAATATAAAAATGTCTAAAGAATAACATGAAATAGCTTAAACTCAAGGTTTACAGTTGGGTTATACTCAGTCTGGCCTGGAATTTCACTCTTCACCTGTTCTCTCCCCTTTCTCTTCCCCTCCATTATCATTATTGTTGTTATTATCCTGTTGCTATTATTATTGTAATGTTCTGTAGGAAATATTATTGGCTGGATGTGTCATATAAAGAGCTGTAATTGCTCTCATTCTTTCTGAATATTAATGTGTTCTTTTTTGTAGTACCTATTACACAGAGAACAAAGCTATTCTGAAAGACAGCTTAAAGTACACTTAAATTTTGTTTTTCTGGCAGTTCTTCAACGTACTTTAGAATTAATTTCTCACAATCACTGAAGCTTAGAGGAAAAGCAGAAGAAAAGTAATTTAGCTCAGCAAGAGCTTTCAGTGCTGCACAGAAATGATCTGTAGCAGCAGAGCCATTATCTACCTGTGTACAGTAAATGTCAGTTCAGCTGTTTTGAGGCCTATTCTTTATCTGCCAATTTAATACTTATTCTTAAAAGTTTAAATTGCTACACTTTTTGGAAATCTCTTACCAGTTTTCTGTACTTCAGATAGTTCTAACTGTATCTATTCAATTTGCAGGAGCGCTTTAGTTACGTTTGCCCTGACTTAGTAAAAGAATTTAACAAGTATGACACAGATGGTACAAAGTGGATTAAACAATATACTGGAATTAATGCTATCTCAAAGAAAGAATTCACCATTGATGTTGGTTATGAGAGATTCCTGGGGCCAGAGATCTTCTTCCATCCTGAGGTAAGTTGATTTGAATTGTCTGTACTTTCTGTTTTAGATGCATTTTAGATGATAGCATAGAAATCCCATTTGCAAAATTGTGAAGAAATGGTTATCCTGACTTACATTTCTCCGTATTTATAAATAGAGATACCAGCTATTGTTGTAAGTGGTTTGATTCTCGATTGCTACAAATCTTTATAAAAATTCAGGTTGATACACAAAGCACTTAAAAATGGTGGGAAAAATATGTAACATAACTGTTTCCATTATTAGCTTTCATGACATCTCTAGTATAATAAAATAGTTCTTCCCTTTTTTTTCCTCTTTACCTCTTTTCCTTTGCAATATGTGGTCCTCCACATTGACATTGATTTTATTCCTGATTGCAGTTTGCCAATCCTGACTTCACGCAACCAATCTCAGAAGTAGTAGATGAAGTTATTCAGAATTGTCCCATTGATGTTAGACGTCCTCTATATAAGGTCAGTAGCTGTAATGGGTTTATTTTTATACTGGTTTCAAAAGAATTGTGTTTTATATCAAAATACATATTTATAACTCTAAAAAACCCACACCACTCATGAAATATTAATCATTTTTCTAGAAATGAATCCAGTATGCAGAAGGCTTTGTTGTTCACGTAGACTTTTTCAAAATGTGATGTTTCATTAGGGAAATGTAACACTGAGAGAAAATGGTAAGATGTAATAAGATATAAATAGACTTTAAAGCACAGCCAATTTTAATGTGACAAACTTTTTGTAGATTCCTGTTGTGTCTTACTTGTTTTAGATAATTGAAGTCTTACAGTAAAAGCATACCTGCTAAATTTAGCTTTCAAAATTATATTTAGATATTTGAAATTTAGGAACTGGGTAAAGCTGGAGACCTGCATTTTCAGAAATGGTTAACCAATTTTGTTTCTCAAAACAGAATATTGTCCTCTCGGGAGGCTCAACCATGTTCAGGGACTTCGGTCGCCGTTTACAGCGAGACTTGAAAAGGACTGTTGATGCCAGGCTGAAACTTAGTGAAGAACTCAGTGGAGGCAGACTGAAGGTTGGTTCGTGGGCTTAACAAGCATCTGATACCTGGAAAATGCGCAAACAACATCTTGCAGTGATCATGTCTTTGTTGAAATGTCTTTATCTTGTCTGAAGTTCAGGGATTGATCCATTACGCTGATCACATATCAGCAGTCGGTCCCTCCAGCTGTCTTTGTGTTTGGTGCTGATTGATCAGTTACAATTCACTGTGCTCAGTCTTTCCAACTTGAAGATAAGAGATGAATCAAGCTCATTGTTCAGGCATCAGGAGAGTCAGGAGCACGTGTCCTGTGAGGAATGAGGGAGCCTTGTTTAGAGAAGGGGAGGCTTTGGGACTCCTGATAGCGCCTCAATACTGGTGGGGAGGTTCCCGATTTTGAGGTTCAGCTGGATAAAACCCTGCATACCTTCCTCTGACTTCATGGCTGACCCTGCCTTGAGCAGGAGGCCACACCAGGGACATGATGTGGTCTCTTCCCACCTAAATCATCTTAGGATCCTCTGATTAAACTGCATGATTTGTGTGCTTTCCACTTCAGGCCTCTGACCTAACTGTTGCACCGTTCTGTTGACTCTGCATACATAAAACATACCAGCAGAAAAAAAAAAAAAATTTCCTTTTAAAGCAAAATTGAAGTGATTTTCCTCATTTATTTTTTAGTAGCAATCTAGCTAGGTGAGCTCTAATAATCCTTTAAAGCCCCAGCAGAGCTTTATAATGTGCCATGTAGACAACTCTGAAATTTCAGTCATACACAGTTCTGGCCCAAGAAACATCATTTAGTCTCTGTTTTCCTTACTAGACTTGAAACATTTAGTAAGAAAACAGAATCTGAGTAAGGAAATTGGATGTGATTCTTCTTTCCTTTGAAGTGCCAGGCATGGCAGAAATCACTGGCTGGAATTTTGCTAGTGTCTTACAGGCCATTTTTAGATACCGTTTCAAATTTCAGCAGGTTGGACTGGAACAAATAAATTCTGAAACTGTTACATGCACTGGCAGTTTTGATTGGCACAAATAAGGAATGAAGGTTGTGTGGCTGTGGAGGGAAGGGGAATGGCTGACTGGAAAGAGTGCTGTAGGTTAGAAAAGCCTGGCTGACTGTTGATCCTGGATAAACTTTCAATCTGCAACTGGTGCCTTGTTAGAATAATCATGCGAAACTTAAAAATGAGCTTCTTAAAATGTGTTTTTTCTGAAAGGTCTAGGTAGTATGGATCAATGCTTATAACTGCATTAATTTCTTGGTGGACTATTTATTTATCAGAACATAGTGTGAAAAAGTGGGTGTGAATGGAAGTATTTCTTTATGCCTGATAAAGCAGGTAACTGTTGATCTGAAAGCAGAAGCTGTTCTTACAAGGACAAGGGAAAGTCTGATGTAATTGTAAATTCACATACACAGCATTTAAGACAATATAATTTATGAAAAGTAAGCTTGGTGTATACATCCTTTAAAACCAGATCTAGTTTTACCAGCAGAAGTGACTTCGAATGTGTTCTTTTCTCTCCTCCTCTCTGCAGCCGAAGCCCATTGATGTCCAGGTCATTACACACCATATGCAGAGATACGCAGTCTGGTTTGGAGGATCAATGCTGGCTTCCACAGTGAGTGTGGCTGTAAAGCTGAGCATGTTTGAGCCATTCTGACTCTGCTTCTGGAGCTCTCAGCTCACCTTCATTCTGTATTAAATGTGGTTGGGGAATTTCTGATAGACCTCAGGTGGTAAATATACCCTCCCTGGTTTTGCGTTAGACTTTAAAGATGGAAGGAGCAAATGAAAGCTGAATTAAAGCTTTGTGTGAGTTGTTAAACAGTGCATTTTAGTTTCCTGGCAGAATATATTCTGTGCGTTGGCGTTTAGTCATGTGTGATGTAAGTTAATTCTAGTATTTCTATGATATCTTTGGTTTTTTTCACTGGCTACATAAAAGTTAATATTGTTAAACTAAGGTGCCGTACATTAATGTTGTTTTCTTTCCCTTTACAGCCTGAATTCTACCAAGTATGCCATACCAAAAAAGACTATGAAGAGATTGGCCCTAGCATCTGTCGTCACAACCCTGTGTTTGGAGTCATGTCTTAAAGCTGACCCTGCAGGGGTCAGGGACGGGGCAGTGGGGAGGAGGAAGAGTCTTTCTGATTACTTGTTTGTCTGATGGCTGGTATTAAGATAACAAACATGACTTGACAATAAGAAAAAGACCAAACACAATTAAGCAGGATCATTTTAATAAGTGTCTCGACATGCGGATGTAGTGGAAAGCCAAAATGATCACGTTTTTTCTTTAGATTGATTATTTGAACCTGTGTGTAACAAAACAAAAAAAAAGTGGATTTTAGTTCTTTCTGTGCCCTGATATTTTGTATATTAATGAATGATCCAAGATTTGATGGGATTTGATGGTGTGTAGATAGTCAGCTCTCTAATGCTTCCATTGTACCCCTTCATGGGTGCAATACAGGAGCTTGTTTATATTTCATACTTTTTTATACTTTGAGGAAAAATATGATTAAAGAAACTGTAATATTTGAGGAAAAAAAATTTACCAGTGACCAACCTGAACGTAAATTTTAAAAAAAAGAAAAAAAAGTCATGACTCATGCAACTAGCTCTTGCAAATCATGACCAGTCTAAATCCTGGGTTCCATACAATGCGAGTGCTTTTGGAACTACAAAGCTACTATCTTGGATTAACCAATGCCTGCTAGTGCTTTCTGATTACTTGGTGCATTTTCATACTATCTCTTGCTTTAAAAAAAAAAAAAGTAAAGACAAGACTGTTGGACCAGTATTGCAGTTCTGTAGTGTCATTTCTAATTAAACCAAATAATCAGGTTATCAAAATTTGGTGTATTTAAAGCCTAACACCATTCCAATAAAGGCACAAAATTTCTTTTTATGTTGGTGTCAGACTTGTTAATCTCATGACATGGGAAGCTCTGAGCATGGGTCCCTACATATCTGCTGTGGCTTTTGAGGAGTGAGGCTGGTCTGTGAGGTAGAGATGTAATGTGCTTTGTGTAACTCAAGTGTGAGCATTTTAGAGCTGCAGTTTGTGTGTTCAGCTAGATAGCACTTACCTAGAGAAACCTGACAGCTCCTGCCCTGTTGGGTTTGTTCATCTACTTTGTTCTGTAACTTCCCCCCCCCCCCACTTTCTTGCAGGTGGTGCTATTCAGGAGTCAGCACTGCGTTTTCAATCTCTGTGGTTTTTCTGCAAGAAAATACCATGTAGATAAAAATAAAGTGAAAACAATCTCTTTCTCATTCTTTCTAGGAAGAATGCTTTCTGTAGTGACTGGAATTGCTTGCAATTTCTGTTGATATTTGGTGAGGGAAAACTCTTCTTTAGGCACTTCTGAGGCCACAGATGGAGCTGAGGCTGTTCGCATAGAAGACCACAAGAGGGAGATCTGGTTTCTTCTGAGTTGCAAAGATGCCTGAGATTTTTTATCAGAAGCTTATCAATTTCCAGAGCTTCAAAACTTGGTAAACGTGACTCCAAAACAAATGTGGGAAAGTGTTTTTACAGCAAGCATTGTGAAAAGTTTACATACTGGAATCAAACAGAACATGATGCAAACAAATTGTTAAACAATTTTACTACAAAACTGTAACTCCCTTGAAGTGATACAGTTGTTTAGTTTTTATAAGTCACTGTTTGAGTCATGACTGTAGACTGATTCACGTAGTAAGAAAGACGAATAGGCAAATATACATAAAATAAAAAAGTTAATTTAAGTTGAGCTCTTCCAGCAGTCCTGGTTCTGCAACAGTATCATACTCTAGTGACAGGATTTTTTGATACAGTGCAGTGGTGTGGCAATAAGACAAGGATCTTTTTCCTCTCTAGAAAAGAAGAATCTTTAAAATTCACTTGAAAAACTCAAATTCCTGACACACAGATACCTAACAGTGAGCAAGTGCGAGGGGAAGGAGTGGATTCCTCTTTCTGTCACACACAACTGCAGGGGAACCTCAAGTGTGACTCTGGCTCTGTGTTCAACTTCCTGAGGCTCCAGGGAAGCTGCTTTCAGCTTCTCTTTGTCATTTGTGTAGAAGGGACGGGAAAGCAGCTATACCCTTACACAAACATTGATTTTTTTTTTTTGTAGCTGTGATCTGAAATTATGTTAATTTTCTCAGTATGAAGTAAGTGGGAATTTTTTGCAGTGTGTTTTCTATTTTTTTTTAATACTGTAGATGTAATTTCAGAGAAGTTACACAGCCACAGCTGATTTTGGGTGTGTTAAAGAACTAAAAAAAAAGTATGAGCAGCTCCTATTAATGACTTGGAGTGCATGGAAGTCATCAATCTTTCAACACACCAGACATAACACTAAATTCAGCCTTGTACAGTGGGAATAACTGTCTGGAAATGGCTCCCAGCAGTGTTCTGCACCTGTAACACCAGATCCAAACCTGATCTGCTGCTGGTGAGTGGTGAGGGGGCTGAGCAGCCTCTGGGTAGGTCTCCCCAGGGACTGTGTAAAGCACACACCGTACAATGTCAAACACAGGAATTCCAGAAAAGCCCTCTGCAATCTTGACACTTGGACCTCCACTTGCTCTGTGTTGGGAGGGGCTTAAAGCAGCCAGAAGGTTAATTGCAAAGGCAAATGTTTAAAAAAAACCCACATAGAAGGAAATTCTATTTTTCTTCTCCAAAGGCTTGTTACAGGACAGGTTACATGAAGAACAATTTTACACCCATGTAGGAGGATTTAGTGGGACTGATGTCAGGGAGTAGCTTTGTGACCTGTGTATGAGAGGAGCTGACAGAACCCTGAAAGGCAGAGGGGTCCAGGAAGACTGGACATCCTTCAGGAAGGAAATCTCAGAGACACAGGAACAGGCTCTCCCCCTCTGCTGAAAGATGGGGTGGTCTTTTCCAACTTAATGATTTTATATTTCTGTGAAGGACACTTACACTTCTGTTGTTCTGCTGCCTGCAGGATGATCTGCAGCAGTGCTGGTTTTGCACAGAAAATTGCAAAGAGCACTGAACAGCTGCAGTCTGGCCTGCCCAAACTTGGCTCACTTCACTCTTCTCCAGGAGTTAGATTTTATTCCAGCAGACGAGGTAGGACTCCAGCCTTAATTGGCTTAAAAGCTGGTATTTTCATGCAGCTGATCTTGGAATAAATCAAAGGTCACTGCCAAGTCAGTTTAGGCTCATCTCTTCATTTTGTGACAGTGTTTGTACCAAATGTTAGGTGGTGTTGGGATGAATGAGTTATGACTTGAAGAGCTGCCTGGAGGCGCCTGCTGGGCTGGCCGAGCTCCTCCTGCCAGCTGTGGGGTGGTGCTGTGCAGCCTGCCTGCCTGATAACTCTGTGTTCCCTGAGTAGGCCAAAAACTCCTGTGGCAGTAAAATGAAGAGAAATACGTTGTTAGCATCACTTAGTTTTGATTTGTTTGTTCATTTTTTTCTTAATTTCCCCCACAGAAGCAAAGGGCTGGAATAATCAGCTCCAAGTGCCAGTCTCTTGTTCTGGTCCAAGCCTTTGAGTTTCCCGTTTTAAACAGCACAGAGCTCCCAGCTCCCGTGTGGATGCTGCAGATGTCTCTTTCAACATTTTTATCAAAAGCTGGGTTGCCAAAGGGAAGGCAGAGCCTGCCCCGTGTTGACTGCAGGAGTCCCTCACCTCCATGAGAAGTGATGAGAAGTTGGGCAGTAGCAGGCAGAGTGGCTGTAGTTATTTTTTCCCAGAGTTGCAGTGTTTTTAGTGTAAATGCATTTGCTGCAGGAGGGAGGCCCAGAGAGTACCACAGCAATTAGTTTATGGGAGCTGGAGATTAGTGCTTGATACGGAGCGTGTAACATGAGCTGAGAAAAGGGCTGGGGTTTCTTTCTTCTTTTCATGAATGAAAAGGTCAAGAAAGATGTTTTGTTTGAAAGAACAGCACAGAAGAAGCCATTTCCACTTCATGAAAGCCCAGCAGCTGACCTGCTACATGAGCACCCAGGACAAATCTCATTCAGCATCTTGGAGTTTATAAAATTTTTTTAGTAAGTGAACATTAACTGGAGCAGGGTTGTAAATACATCTCTCCTTCCCAGCTGAATGCCCTGGCTACTCAGCTGTATGGAAAATTTTCTCCCTGGTCTCTTTGAGTCTCCCCATCCCTCTCTTGTTGCAGAGCCCAAGGCTGGGCCTGCTGCCCACAGCATGGTAAGGGCTCTGTTAACAGTGACTGCTCTGAGATGAAACCCCCCAAGCCTCCACTGGTTGTGGGTTGGTTTTATCTTCTCCAGTTTCCAAACTCTAATTCAGCCAGTGTTAGTGGTGAAAACTACTAAAAGTTGTGCCCCAAACAATAATAGATAACAAATACGAAGCAACTGGTAAAACTCCCAAGGAAGCCAGAAAATAAGGAACATGCAAGAATCTGTTATAATGCAGATTTTCAGCAGAAGCACAGTGGGGATGGGAGGGGAAAATCGGCCTTATTGCAGCACATTTCGTGTTTTGGTTGTCCGAGGCTTTGCTGGCAGGAACAGGCAGGCTCGGTGCACGCAGGGTTTCACACTTCGCCACAGGATGGCACTTCCCCACAAGAAATCCAGCGTCGCTGCAGCCTGGAAAACATTTTAGCACAACCTGCCTGGAAAAAAAACATCTCACTGAAAGCATCTGATGGCAAACCTTCCTGGAAAGGCAGGTGCCTCATAGTCACGTCAAGGTGAGGAAGATTAGAGCCTTGTCTTTCTGTTTGGAGCCCAGGAATCAGTGTCTCCCTGCAGATGCTCCAGCCAGGAGTGGTGTGAGCTTGCCTATGGAAGCTGAGCAGTCCTGGAATTCCAGAGGTGCACTGAAAGGGAATGAGTGAGTGGGGAGATGTCACATGCAGTATGTGACACCACTTCAGGAGATACCTGTGAGGAGGTTTTTGCACTCTGATTGCAATTCAGTTCTGATTTACCCCAACCTTTCCTTGGCCCTGGTTGTAGGGAGTGCTCAGGAGATGGCATGAGCATGCACTCATCCCAGAAGCAGAGATAAAGCCAGGCAGAGCTCTGCTTATCACGGTCCTGAGAGAGATTGTGTGTAGCAAGTTGCCTTCAGTGTGTTGTTCTTGTCACCCACGAAGCGTAGACAATGATAATCTTACCCTGCTGCGCTGATCCTGCACAGGTGTCCCGGCACTTCTCTCAGGATGGCTCACCAGGCATTTCTGAGAAAAATGTGCTGTTACCTGAGGGCTGGTTTGGGGAAGAGGAAGGTTTTTGCATTATTCTGGGGAGCTGAGCCATAACCAGGCTGCTCTGGTGTAAGTGCAGTGTTCAGCCTGAACAGATGCCCTGGAGGTGGTCCTGGGCTGGGGCTGGGCAGCAGCCGTGTGTGCCTCCTGTATTTTAAAGACCTATGAGTATTTATAGAAGAACTCCTCTAATTATTGCTAATGCACTTTGATTGCATTGAAGTTATGACCTGGCAACCTTCTGCTCCTCTCTCACCTCCATTAACTCATCTGACCCACAAAATGTCTAACATGGTTTATTTGCCAAATGTGCAAGGTGACAGCAGGGTCCAAAAGGGCAGATACTCCTTTCTTCAGTTGTGAAACACCCTGAGTGGGGGGATGATTTTATGTTTGTGCAATCACATCTGCCTCATGGTCCTTCCTCTCTTACCCCTGCTTGCCCTGCAGCACCCTGGCAGCTGCTAAAACCTGTCCAAGTCAGACAAACGTGGTCTGCAAGGTAAGGGTGAGAGAGTGCCTGCTGCATCAGGAGCTGACAGAGGGGCTGAGCACGGGTCGTGGAGCAGCTCAGTGGGAGGTGCGTCCCACAGCACAGCTTGGGTGTTTTTGGGGTGCCCACGGGGTGGTTCTGGTGTGGACTGGGTTACTTGGTACTTCAGTCCTCACTGCACAGATGTGACAAAAGCCTCTGAGCCTCTGTGCTGGGAAACTCTGTGGGGATGGCAGCTCTTTACTGGCACAAACACTGCCCACTGAACACCTACAGCCCCTTGCTCACCCTCCTTCTCCTGCTGCACTCAGGGAAAGGGTTTCTCATTTATTGTCTGTGCCCTACAGAGCTAAATAGATCAAAACTAATGATCAAAGGGATGACAAGAGACAATGCTCGATGACCTGTGGGGTTGATGTCTCATTTTGTAGCACTCTGCAACTGTTGTCCTCTGTGTGTTTTGTTCTTTTTTTTTCTTATTCCATTATGTGCATAATTCCCCTAACGAATGGGGTGTGTTTGCTATGGCAATGACACCAGAGCTGAGCACCCAGCTGAGAAACCAGAGATGGTGCTGGGCACTAGGGGACTCTGTGCCATTTGTGGTGATGCCCAGACCATGGTCATGCCTCAGGTGTGATGCAGCCTTCCCCTCCGTGCCTGCTCCCCACCTCCTCTCCCAGCTGAGGAACCTACAAGACAGCAGCAGTGAAGTGTTTTCTCCAGGTGATGGCTGCCAGGGCACAGGTGCTGTGACCCGCTCCAACCCTGGTGAGAATTGCAGCAGCAGCTTTTCCAGCCTCCAAAAGACAGGGAAACCAAATGGCACACTGTGTTCCACTGCCCTAACAGTTTATCCATGTTATGGATGGGTGTGCTAGAGGGACAGATGAAATATACCTGGAGCTTGTGTAGACAGAAAGGTTGGTGTGCAGGGAGGTGGGGTTTGAACTGACAGACTGGGGTCTCCATGGTTTTCCTTTTTGCAGCACCTCTGTGTAGCCTGGAACCCTGACTTTCACTTGGAAGGTTAATTATCCTTTAAATGAGAATTCTGTTTGGTTCCAGTAGTCAGAGCAAGGTTAAGAAGTTGGACAGAGGGATTGCACAGGGCTGAATCCTGAGGATCACCGCAGGTGGGCATCCAGAGCTGGGCTGGGAAGAAGGGGCAGCTTTCCTTGCCCACTCCGTAGTCCACCCAAGCATCTTCCCTGCCAGCTTTTGTGACCACATGTATGCCTTCTGCTGGATATATGGGCTGTTGGACCTTAAAATTGTAATTTTTGTTAAATACGTAGCTGTGTAGCAATTTATTAATTTTCATAGACTTCTTGCCCTTCAGAAACTTAAGCAAGTTGGAGTAACTTAAAGAAAAAATCTGAGGGGAAATTCACTGGCACAAAAAAATTGCTGTTAAAAGTTTTGTTCAAAACATACTGGAAATGTGAAATTTTGTTGGAAGAAAACATTTGCACCTGTCTGATCCTATCTGCAGGGTTTTTCTCTCCCTGGTGGGCACTGCTGGCAGCTGCCTCAGCCCTGATCCTGGTGGAGGAGGTGCTGCTGCTGCAGGACCGTGGGATGCAAGGCTGCATGGAGTCCCCTGAGTGTCTCAGATGTGTGGTCCCTGCCCACCTGCTGCTGTGGCCAAAGCCAGAAAGGGTTGAAAGTCACTTTGCTGCTTTGCTTGCTATCTTTCACAAAGGAAAAATATTTCATTCTTCATGAGTATTGATGACAATGCAGGATTTGTTTTACCTCTCTGCCTTAAGCCCTGAT
The DNA here is from genome assembly GCA_013400735.1 of Pomatostomus ruficeps. Lineage (NCBI taxonomy): Eukaryota > Metazoa > Chordata > Aves > Passeriformes > Timaliidae > Pomatostomus > Pomatostomus ruficeps. The sequence goes on from VYZT01026407.1 coordinate 16,312, forward strand.
TCACCTCAATACCATTTGGTTTGGGGTTTTTTTCCCATTGTTCAGCACAGGGATAAAATCACATACATTCTTTCAAGTGTGTTTGAGTGGCAGAGAAGAGAGGGGGACTGGGAATTCCCTGAGGCAGGACAAATGCCCTGACATAGAGAGGAAGTATCAGTGGTGCAGGGCCTCCTCTCACTGGCTGGGGTGGTAGATCAGGAAAGGCACTTTCCAATACATGATAAACAATCAATCCTGCTGGGGAAGCAGAAGGCAGGAGCTGCATGGCTGGGAGACTCCTTGCTTCAAATCACACACCTGGAGCTTTCAGACAGCACCACAGCACCACCAGCCCAGCCTGGGGACCTCCATCAGCTTCCACCCCTCACCCAGGCTTTGGGAGCAGGACCCAGACTCATCTTCCTGGGGCTTTTCTGCTGCAGTGAAGTTATAACTGGAAGTGTCAGCATTTCAGCAGGGGGATGGTGCTCAGCTTCACACGGGGAATAAAAAAAGGAGCAGGAGAATATAAAATAAAAAGCAATTGAAAAGATATAGAAAAACTTAATTCAGCTTTTATAGTATTTGTGTTTGCCTCAACAGCCTTGGCTTGCCACTGACATAGTGCACTGGCTTAAATGAGCACATAAAAAGTGCACCTTAACTTGGTAAACACAAGTGACTTTTCAATATTGCCTTATATTGATGTGCACAGGTAATATTGAAAAGGCATTTTACTCATTCACAGCCAGATCACACACTGTGAAGCTATCATGTGTATTAGACTTCAGATAGAAGTGGCTCAGATAACTCCAAATCTGCCCTTTTAAATTAAAAAATTAAGATGTGATGGGAAAGACCATTTAACAGCCAGGTCTTTATGTGATGAGTGCAAGTCTTGAGTGACTTGCTGCATAATGTTTTTTATATAGTGAGCCTCTGCCATGATTTTCAGGTATTACATGGAAATAATGTGATAATTAAAATCTGGTGTGGTTTTTGAGTGAGTTACACGATGGAGGGCTGGGTCACTTATGGCACTGAGGTGCCTGAGCTCTTTATACACGAGTGGGGACGGTGTCCCTGCAGTGGGGAGCCCTTGGCCCCGGGGGTTACTGCCTGTGTGCTCCAGATGGGGTTTTGGATAAGCAGCTCCCCAGTGAAAGGGTGAAGGCAATGAGGAAAAAAGGAGGGGAAGGACTGGCAGGCTCTTGTTCTTAGTGGCTGTAATATAATAACAGTAAATAGAAATTTAAATTAGATTGCTCTCCAAGATTACTACCCAATAATTGGTCAAGGAGTCACATAACTTACTGAAATCTAATTTTTACACTTTATGCCTACAAAATATCTGTTGATGCATTTTCTCTCTCCTCTTTTCTTGCAGGAACATTGATTATTTTATTGTTGTTAAATCTGCCATTGGATACAAGTGTTAATACTGCTGCTAGAGCCCTTGGTCTGCGTGCAGCTGTATTTTGGGGAGACCACAAAGCCTTCAGGGTATGATTTACTGCAGCAGAAAAACTTGCTCATCCCTTCCTGGGCTCACCTGAGTTGAAAATACAATCTCCTCCTAAAACAACCCTGCACACAGCTGGATGTAATTCAGCCCGCAGCTTCTGCTGCCTTAATTCACAGAGATCAATTTACAGAGGGAAGCCTCCAGCTAACTGATGCCAGGTGGTGGCTTTGGCTCCCTGAGGGGGTGGGTGACAAATACAAGTGGCCTGAAACAAATCAAGGGATAATGCTGTGCCACGGAACGGTGCCGGTGCCTTCTGTCTGCGGGTATCTAATACAGCTAATAAGCAGCTACCATTACTGCCTGATTTGGCAGGAATTATTACCTGCTGAATGGCTTAATAGATTTCTAGTCCCTGTGTGTATAATCTTCACGAGGCCCCAAAGGAAAGCTATATAATGTTTGCCATAGTTGTTTGTAGAATTGGGATGCACCACAGGTGTACTTTGAACTCCATAAACTGCTCTGTATCACATCCCATTACACTTCTTGTGGGGCTGTAATTACCAGGAGCTCTTCTGGGGCAGTGGCTGCCACTTGGGCTGTGATTTTCCAAAGCAGGACCTTACACTGTCTGTCCCTCCTTTGCCACTGCAGTGTTTGCCTTCATTATCTGTAATGCACAGACGTTGGGAAACCAGCCCAAGGAACTCTTGGACAGCTTAAAATATGCTTAGTGGTTGCATTCAGAGGGGTTTTTTTATGGGGGCTGTGCTTTTAAATAAAGCTAGATCTTGAAAAATGATTTTGAGAAGTGGACCTTTTTCAATAGCTTTTAAAAACAGTGTATTTAAATTAGCAACGTGGTCACAGGTTTAATCATTTAGGTAGTCTACCTTACAGGAAATTAATTCACTATTTCAGATTCTAGTTCAAAAGGAAGAAATAGATTCCAGTAGTGGTTAGAAATAATCAATTAAATTCTGACAAGATGCCCTATACCTGGTGTCCCTGTATTAGGAGAGGAATGGTGAGATGGGAGTGTGGAATGAAGAGAAGGACCCAGGCATGGAACACAGAGGGGTCCTGCTCACATTCATTAGCAAAAATGATTGCAGCAGCCAAATATTTGACTAAAGGGATATATAAAAATACCCATTAAATAAAAGAAGCCTGCATGGGTCTTTGGCTGGTGTGTCTGAAGATGCCGTAACCCTGGAACCGCAGCGTGCAAAGCGAGGGAAGCTCTCTGAAGTGCCCACCTAAGGAACCTGTGGAAATTAATGGCACAGCAGGAACACTCTGTAAAGGTCAGCCAGGACTGTGTGTGCAGCCTGGGAGCTCAAAGCACTTGTTTAGCACAGCGCTGCCTGGTGCAGTTGTTTTCAGCAAAGGGGGTTTAATTACAGCACCACTTTGTGCATCTCGTGATTCTTCTGTCAGAGGAAGCGGAGGAACTCCCCACCCAACAAAACAAAGCAAACAAAACAAAACACAACAGAACAAACCTGCTGCCTGCTCCAGATTGGTGCATTGCCACCATTTAGCAAAGAGACTTTAAGGGAGGACACAGGATTTGGTTCAGGAGGCTGCAGCCCATAGAGGGCTGATGATGGCACAAGAGTCCTACATCCCACATCCAAGTGCTCTGGCCAGGCAGTGATCCCTGTGACCCCAGGCTGCTCCAGGGTACCACCAGGTACAGCCAAAAATATACCTGTACAAAGGAGATACTGCTTGTAATCTGGGGATGCTGCTTTTGAAATGTCTTAAAAATATACCATAAGTATGTTATATCCTCAGTAATACCGCCTTGAACAAACAAGCAAAAACTTTGATGCTCTTTGGGCAGAAGTGAGGACAATCAGAGCTGTAAAGGATCTTTTAAAGCTCTATTTTTGTTATGACTGCAAGTATCATTGCTAGAGCTAGCTTAAAATAATGCCCATGTCCATGGGTTTCTGCAAGTAGAATATGTAATGAAAATCCAAAGAGCAGTCACTATTTCATGGGAAGAAAAGCATGTTTCCTTGCTATGTGCAAAAACTAGATATGCCTAAAAAGATGTCATTTTTGTAAGGGTTCTTCATGCTGAAGCTTTTCTCAAAACTGCACAAAAGGGCAGGTAGGAATGTTTTTGTTTTATCTTTAGTGGGAAACTGCAGGAGCAGCATCACCTTGGGAGGGTGGGAGGTTGTCTCTGGGGCAGCCTGGAGGAGGTGACTGGGCCAGGATTGTGGCTGAGCCTGGCTACCAGTGTCTGGGGAAAGGTGTCTCAGGCTGGTCCAGACATGGTGCAGGATGCTCCCATCCTGCCCCTTGGGAGCTGTGTGACTTCACAGACAGTTTGATCTGGCTGGCAGGGTGGCTCTCCTGCTATTCCAACTGACATTCCCCCCACACACAGCTGTATTGAAACCTGCTTGCCTTTCTTTGGCTGTTGCCATTTTGCAAAATCCTCAAATGTGTAGCTATCATGTCTCCTTCTTCCTCATCCTCAAAAATCCTTGCCATCCTCCTCACCAATCCTGCCAGTGTATCCATGCAGTGTTGGTACTGCCTGCCTCTCTTTCCTGTGGAGCAGCAGAGCCTGCAGCTATTCCAGGCAGCAGCCTTGATCCATGGTCACATTTTGATGATATTTACCAGTTTCTGCTAACCTTACCCTCACCTTATTTATTGTCTGTTCTTGGGCTACTTCTGTGTTGTTGCTTTCAAAGCTTCATCTTCTTTCTGAAGAAAAACTCCACATTTTGGATTGTATTTCCTACATATATAAAGTGGCCTTTTTCTTCTCTCGTTTAGCTAATACCTGTCTAACTTCTAACTTCATTATCCTCTCTGGGCTTCTCAGCCTCTCAGTCTCTTCTACAAATGTCAGGGATCTGCTACTAACTCCCCATGACACACAGTGAGGGAACTTAGTGAAAAATGCTGGTCTTAAGTGGTCCCCTTGGTGCCCCAGTGCCACTTTAGCCATGGAGCTGGTGTGCAGTGTGCTGCCTGGGGCTCTGTCCCCACAGCTGGCTGATGTTCCTGCTGAGCCAGAAGGTGATGCCAAGTTTTGTTTGCATCTTGTGATTTAACCCCAAGTGACAACTCAGCCCCGCTCAGCCGCTCTCTCACTCCCACACGATGGGATGAGGGAGGGAATCGGAAGAGTGGAAGTGAGAGAAGTGGTGGGCTGAGATAAAGACAGCTCAATAGGTAAAACAAAAGCTGTTCTTTAAAGAAAATCAAACCAAGGGATTCATTCCCCGCTTCCCGTGGGCAGGAGGGTGTTCAGCCATCTCCAGGAAGGCCGAGCTCGAGCACACGCAGAGGTGACTTGAGAAGGCAAACACCACTGCTTCAAATGTCCTCCCCTCCCTCCTCCTTCCCCCTGCTCTGTGTGCTGAGCACGATGCCCCGTGGTCTGGGCTGTCCCTTGGCTCAGCTGGGCTCAGCTGTCCCAGCTGTGTCCCCTCCCAGCTCCTCGTGTACCCCCAGCCTCCTCGCTGGTGGGACAGGATGAGAACCAGAAAAGGCCTTGGCCCTGTGCGTGCACTGCTCAGGGATAAGGAAAGCAACCCTGAGTTACCAGCACTGGTTCCATAAAAAACCACAAAACACAACCCTTACTGTGAAAAAAAATTGACTCTAATCCAGCCAAAACTGGGACACACCTTTAAGGCCATTGCTCCTTGCTTTTATCTGACCCCTTCTAAAGAAGCTTTTGTTTATCCCAGGTGAAAACACTGGGAAATCATGAAGCCTCATTAATTCCCTCGGAGGAAAATGCCAAATCTGTCCTGCCTGAGAGAAAGGATGGGAAGGGGAGATGATAGTGGTAGGATGAGGCTGAGAGATGGAATAGCTGAGACTCGTGGGGGATGGACTGCTCATCTCCCCACCTACTAGCTGACTGCATTTCTTGTGCAGTTGAGCTAGAGGAGAAACCTGGAGTCTAAATAATAATAATAAAAAATAATAATTCAACAAAGAATACAAATCATGTGAATGTGAGTAAAATGTAAAGCCTTTTTGCCAGATAGACTGCAGAGCCCCAGTATATCCTGGAGAATTTCATAAATCTAATGAAGCTTTCACATCCTCGGGGACAGGGCTTAAGCTTCTGGGCTTCCTATCCATCTTGGGATCAATAGCGCAGTTAAGTCAAAATCACCTGCAAATAAAGAACACGAGGTTGGGAGTGCAGTTCATCTCACACAGAGAAAGCAGAATAATAATCAAAAAGTCTAAGCCAGTGAATTTCAAACTTGCTGCTTCATCTGTGATGCTGCTTTTTCTGGCATGATCCAACTGTAATTCAGGAAAACGATCATGGGGCACAGGTAATTTCACATGAGATAGGATCCACCAGGCACCTTCACTGGGGGAGCCATGGCTTTAAGGCACTGGGTAAAGAGCAAGATCTTAACCAAGTCACCAAGCCTGGCAGAGCTGGTGGGGAAGTGAGAGACACGAGCTTGTGTTCATTGTCACCTGTGTCGGTGCCAGGGGAAATACCTGCAGGCATGGACAAAAAATCTGGGGCACAGAAACATTCAGCACTTGCTGAGGTGGAACTCATCCTTCCATTCCTACCCAAACACAAAAATATCTCGGATTAATTACTGAATGGCTGAGGTGCCTTGCAGCACAAATTATTTCATTTCTTGTGACTGTCTTTCTTTTGCATCATACAGTGTGTAAGGTCCCGGCAGTGGGTAAGTGCCAAGATAATGGAATAAGAAAAGTCCTACTCTAGCAAAGCAAATTAAAATTTGGCTTTTGTCTTTGCAGGGGTGGAAGAGCCATAAATTCACTCATCTTTAAGAGGTCATTCCATGGCAATGCACTGCCTTCCACTGGAAAGAAAAAAAAAAGGTTATGTTCCGGAGGGTGAAAGCAAGGGAGCTGACTGCAGTGGTTAAACACACCATTTACCCTGGGGTTATATAGCTGACATGGAACTTTGTGATACCCAGAAGTGAAATCAGAAGGTTCTGGCAAGGGAGAAACGAGCAGAAAAAGGACAGCAAAACCGAGGACAGGTGCTCGGAGTGGACAGCTTCAAGGGGTGGGTAACCATGGGGAGGACATCGGTGAGGATGCAAGGACCTCTCTCGGGACCACCTGCTTTTTCTTCCAAGCTGGCAGCTCAGATGCAAGGGGATGTTAAGCTTCAGCTTTGCTGGGGTCATGCAAGAGGGAGATCTGGTGGTCTGCCCACTCACACAGGGTTTTGGGGAGGAAGGGATGTGCTGCAGAAATGACAGCCCTGAGTCTCCCCCGCTAGAGGTGTGAGTTAAGTGGGCTGGGGAGATACAGACAGCTTGAAGAGGAGGTGGAGGTGTGAAAGAGGGCCCTGCTCAGACATCTTATAGGTCTCTCTCTTCTCTCTGCATGCTTAGCATCTCAGAGGAAAAAAAATATCTTCATGCTTTCATTCCAAGTAATAATCTTGTTTTGCTTTAACCACTTCTCAGATCCTGGATCTGCAGAAAAAGAGTGGATTGGTAAAAAATTGACCTTTTTGTTGACATTGGCTTTGTTTCTGTTTGCTAACTGCAAAACCTGTCCTTTATGAATTATGTCTGTCTGGAACTGGAGTGAAGGATGGGAAGTTAAACGTATCACTGACACAGACTCAAATTTCATGGCCCATCAGTGTCCCTTGGTGTGTAGGGCTGCATGTCTGAAGCTGTCAGAGAAGTGGTTGCTCACAGAAGGAAATGGGGCTGAGTCATTGCTCCTTCTGCCAGGCTGGGGCTGTCTGCAGCACTTTATCTTAAGACACCCAGATTTAAAGATAACTTTTCTTCCCTCCTTTTTTTCCCCTTTGCTTTGGTTCTCAGTCTGGCAGTAAAGCTCGAACATCTCCAGCTCGTCACAACATACAGGGAGAGCTTGTGGGAGAGTAATGACCAAAAAGCACAAGATCTGCTGGCAACTGCTTAATAACAGAGTGTTTTAAAACGCTTCTCTGACACTTCCATTTTTTATTTATTGAATGCGGAGTACATGCAAATAGAGTGTCTTTGGGATTGCATGCTGAGCCCTGGGACATTCACAGACCCCAGCTATAAATCTGGAATAAGGCAACACACCCCCACTGTGATATCATTACTGCTGTAATAAACAGGAGAAGTTTCCTCTTTTCGTTCTTTTCCTCATGTGAGATACTGCAGATTTCTACTGCCTGGTCCAGCACAGCCATCCTTGGAGACATCAAGGTTCCCAAGCTGGAAGGTCAGCCCTGAGCTGCTTGTCTCCCCTTAACACTGCTGGAAATTAGGGCTCAAGTTCTCAAAAGTATATAGTTACCTAATACATGTTAATAACAGGTGGTGACAACAACAATTAACTGGTGAATTGACACCAAAACCTTGCCAGCAAAATAAATGAAAATGCATCAGAACTGGGGAAAACAGAGGTGAAATGTGATCATATGAAAAATAGGATGATGATACAGTCAGGTCAGGAGAATAATGTAAAACAACAGGACTGAGAGAAATGGCAACTACCTGGAAATACAAAACAAAAGATGCAAAATAAAACTGGAGGATAATATGAGAACCATGTGTAGGATGGTGTAAAGCACGATGAAGTCCTGCCCAGCAAAATTAAAGAGACAATAACATGTAGGCTGGTGGAGACGTGACAGACAAGGCTGGTGGGCGAAGATTTAACATGAGGGTTCCTTGGGCTGCAGAAATAATGGAGAGAGATCTGGAGATGACAGAATGGGATAGAAAAACTATGTAATTCAGAATTATCTGTAAAGCAGTCTATTATTATACCCTATCTCCACTATGAAAGAGATTTAAACTTCATGGCTGATCACCTCCAGAATGTGGAAATGTCTCTGAACTCCCTTCTCTACAGACACAGGAAATACCATCCAGAAAATCCCAAGCAGGGACTGTAACATTTGACTCCAGTGCCTGTGGCGTGGGCTGACCTTGGTGCAGGTACAAGCTGTGGGCAGGGTATGGCATTTTAATAATTCCTGGGATTTCTCTAAGCAGTTTCATTGGTCTTTCCCAATTCTTTGAAAAGGTGGTATGGAAAACAATGTACGAAGAGAAATCTTTGCTCAAGGAAGAACTGAACTGGGACTATGTGCCTTGGTTAAGTTCCCTTCTCTTTATTATCTGCCTCCCTCCCAGTTCTGTGTTGACAGAGCACAGTGCTGGTGATTTGGGACAGCTCCTGGAGACTTCTGGCTCCCAGTCGCTCAGATATCCATATCCTCTCCTGGATACCTCCCACCCTCACAGGAGTGAGCTGCTGAGGAAGCTGCACTGTATTACTGCAGCAGGAAAATGCTGACAGGACGTACATCCCACTTATTTGTACTGAGCAAATGGGTATTGGGAAAGGTAACAGGGAAATTCATTTGGAGTTGAAATAAATAGGAAAACCCCACAATTCAACTGGCAGATTCCCTTAAATAGTGAAAATTATTCCAGCTAATAAAAACTTCAAGAGATAGAATATGCTCAGGAATAACATATCCAAAAATTAATAGCAAAATCTATATATCATGCTGTAGCACTTGCTGTTTCCCTTCAGAAAGGAACAAACAGCCAACAGCGTTTCAGAGGGAAAGGAGGGTTGTGTCTTTGAAGGGATTACTGCTCATGTCTTCACAGGGTGGCTTGGATCATCATAGACTGCCTCAGCTTAGAACAAAGTGCTCAGAAATGTTGCTTGGCAGCCAGGCCCATTGCTGAAATCCTAAAAGAAATAACTTACAGAAAGTTACCAGACTGAGTCTTAATTGGCCCGGCTGAAATGTCTTGCTGGGAATTGTGACAGGCAAAGTCAGCACTTGGATCTGTAATTTGTAACCCAACATGACTTTGGAATGATGCTGAGGTACAAAATTTTGGCAGCTGTGCTCCCATGTTGCAGTCCAGCGGGGCACATGCCTGCAAGGCAGCCGCTTAAACACGGGGATCTGGTGCTATTTGAGGTGCCCCATGGGGCGCCTTGCTACGCTTCCCATCTGCCTCAAGGAGGTCTCAGATGTCCTCAAGTCACCCCTCAGGTGGCTCTAGTCCTTCAGTCAACTGGAGGGAGCCCTTGGCATCTTCGCTGGGCACAGTAGCCTCCTGAGCGGATGAGTTCCCTGTGTGCCATACAGTGAATCTGTTTGCACGGACACAGGAGTGGTGAATTACTGACAGAACAGGAGGGGGCAGGTTCAAGCCTCTCTGTGCCATCTCCTCAGGACTCTCCCTGTCTGACATCCATCCCTCAGGCTGTCCCCACCTGGCAGGGTTGAGTATTTGTGCTTGTCCCCTCTCCATCATTGAGCCCTCCTGCCCTCTGCCAGGGAAGCGTTAAACCTGCCTCTGGCCCTCGACTTGATGGAGGGAACAGAGGAGAAGCATGCTTTGAAAAGGAGAAGACACACAAGGTTGCTGTCTTGTTCACTGGAAGCTGTACATTATTAAAGGCCCAAGTCGTGTTTATCCAGAGCTCTTTGCTGGAGCTGCAACATGGATAGAAATGGGAACAAGGGCACAAGAAACCCTTCCCTGAGGCAGCCCCGGGGCTGTGCGTCATCTTCTCCGTCAGCCTGTGCCCCAGCTCTGACAGGATGCTGAATTTCTCTAATGTTTACCATGAAAGTTTTACAAAACCTTTATTTGAGACTCGGAAACAGGCCCACAGAGGTAAGAAACCCCCCTTCAGTTCCCAACAGTGTGTGACAGATGTGTCCAAAGAGCAGGGAAGGCATCAGGGGAAACAGAGACAAAGCACCGTTGCTGCTGCCTGATCACTGGGCCACCTTTTGATGGCCAAAAGCACTTCTTCATATGATTCCTGAATATTCAGAGAAGAAGCTGAGGTCTTTCTACCTACTACCCTGGGGCCTCTCCTTTGCTGTGCTCTGGCCCTTGTGAACAGGTCTGGGAGGCGTAACTGAGAAGAGAAGGAGAAGATGTTTTCCCTTTTCGAGAGCAGGTACCTGCTCCTTGCTCCAATTTAGGCAAAGTGCCCTGGGACATTGGGGTTTGTGGTTGTGGTTTTGGAGCCAGGACCTTTCAGGTGGTCACTCCAAGTGCCTCGTTTGGTTTCAGCTTGGAAGTGCCCACCTGCCTAGAAACCTACAGGAAGCTCAAGCACAAATGTGTATTTAATGATGAAACACAACTCTGACACTGTGCCCTACAGCCCATCCAAAGTATTCCAAGTCAGTGACACTGCGGGGCTCAAGGGCAGCAAAATGGGACCACAAATGAAGAAAGTTGCTGTGGCCAAGCTGATCTGTGTCTCTTTGTGTGCATGGTCTGAAGCACTGGAAGTACCAGATAGGCGGACTTTGCTCATCCTTCCATGTTCCAGACAAAACTAAATCAATACCCTCCTGTTTGCGTCTTGCTAAAAGCAGGGACATAGCCAGTTCCTGCAGCCCAGCTGCTCCTTTTAAACTTTCCAGGCCAGGTAACTTCTTTTTGGGTCTGAGCCCCCATTTAAAGACCAGTGTTTTCTGCTTACTTCTATTTCTCTAAATCCCAGCATGCTGTGTGAAGAGAATGAGTCTACTAATCTGTAACTGAGGTCTGCAGAGTGAATTAAATGTGCTGAGTACTGGTTGGTGAACTTGCAGAAAGAAAAAGCTGAAAAACATAGAGAGGATAAAGAATGATCAGACTTGGTACTTTAAACAATTAACATTTTGAAGCCCTTTAAAATGGAAGAGAACATCTGTTAATAAAAGAAGAAAATGAGAAAACCAAAATCCCTAAAACCAATTATGTGAATCAGCAGCAAAGGCTCAGATCTGTCTTATGTTACTTTGAATTTTCTAGTAACTTCTAAAATCTTGAGTGTGGAGTCACAAATGGATGTATTTGCATCTAAAGCAATTTCCAAAATGTGAAAGGTGAACAGTGTGCACAAAGGCAGAAAAATAAATGGAAGCTAGACAGGACAAAGCACCCAGTATTTGAAGAGGCAGAGCTCTGGCCACATTGAAAAATAAAATAAAGGAGAAACTCTAAGTTCATCAGCTCAGCGGAACTGATGGGAAATGTAAATTTTCATCCTAAATGGAAATCAGGTTTTCATGGGAACTGAACAGGACTGGGTAAAAAAAAAAAAAAAAAAGAACTGGAACTAGCTGCCCAAACACATCAAAGTATGGATCTGGTCATTGCATGCAAAGGGAAATCACAGCAAATTGGTGTCTCTGCAATGTGGCTGCACCTTTACAGCCCTGTTTTCCCCTCACTACAGCCATCTCCCCCCCATCCCAGGGAGTTCCCTGAGTTTTAGCCCAATTAGCTACAAACAAACGAGGTGTCCCAAAACATAGCAGTGGGGGGCACCTGTGCACTCCCCAGGCTTTCTGCCAGGGCTATGCTTAATGCCACTTTTTGTTTTTCTGCTGCTCAACATGTGCATTCCTTGTAACTGCTGCTCTTTTGGAAGCAAGGAGAGCTAATTTCTAAAGCTGCAAAATGAAAAATACGTTCCAAACTTGAGAAGACAGAAATGTAATGGTTGCTCCTTTCAGGCTGACCTAGAGGTGGAGTGATTTCAATTAAAAATCGATTCCAGTGAGTATCAGACAGAAGAGAAAAGGAATAAAAACAACAAGAAGTTTGCAAACTCTTAAAATAAATGTTTCATTCGTATTTGAAAGACTAAGAATGTTCAGACTTGTATTGCAGCGTGACAGGAGAAAGGAAATGTATTATCTGTCTAGGCAAGGATGTCGAGTTCGCTGCACAGGTACCTCCCAGAAAGGCCAACCCGACATCCCGCGCTCCCCCTGCTGTGCCACACTCAGCACTCCAGGGAGGTGTTTCATCCAGCGTTAAAGCTGCTGCTCTCACTCGCTTCGACTTCATTAGCAAATAAAAAGGCAGAATCACTACAGATGGGTGGTTGGAGAGGGAGGGAAGGGAGTTAAAATGTGTTGCTGCTGCAGGGTACTACAGACACCTGCTTTAGCACTGCTCGGTGCTCGGGCTGGGCGGGCTGTGCCTCCCTGGGTCTGAGCCGGAGCTCCCCGGCGTGGGGGGAGAGATGGAGCCCACCCCGCTGAGCTGCCCCCACAGCAATCACAGCGGCCAGCCCCGGGCAGGGACCAACTCAGCGTCTGCAGGGCTTGCTCTAAAACCAAAACCAGAAACCAGCCACCGCTGCCCATTTTCACTCTCGGTGTATCTGCTCCCGGCTCTGGGCACACACGAACCTTTCTTTGCCAAATTATATTCTGTGGCGGGTCCCTGAGTAATGGCTGACCTAACATAAGACAACAGGAGAAACGAGGAGCTGTAGAGAGGTTCCTACAGAGGCTGTTTCCCAGATGATTGCAGTGATGGAAAGATGCTGTCCTGTTATTTCCCTAAGGAAGACCAGCAGGCTCTACCTGACACTCCCATTTACAGGAGCTGCCTTCTGCTTAGAATGGCAATTGTGTCTCTCTGGCACTTGTTTTATTTTTATTATTTACTTTGGCTCTGTTTTCTAATTCTACAGCTTCAGATCTCATAAAATGCAGAAGCTAAATCACATTACTCACTCCTGACTCGAGGAATGCATTAAGGTGAATCTTGTGAGGGATTTCACAAGGCACATTTTGAAAATACAAACAGAGCTTTCATTGTAACCCCATTTTCCTTAATTCCCCCAGAGATAATCAAAACTCCACTGAATTATAAATACATGGGATTGTGTCTGTAGACCTACAGACATCAGGGCGTGGATTCCACATAATTTTACGTAGTTGAAGTCCAGAAGGCCAGGCTTGTGGCCACGGCCATTGCTGGCTCTGCAAAGCCCCCAGCTCTGGGGCAGTGGGCAGTGGGATTGCACGAGGTGGTGGGGGTGAAGGACAGGTGGCAGAGAGCAGTGCTTTTGCTGCCACCCCTCCTGCAAATAGCCCCTGGTTGTAAATAGTGATTTTATTTAAGTTACTAGAATTAATCAAAGAGATATTTTACAAGCTCTTTGTCTTGAACAGGCGGGTCATACCAACACTACTGGAAAGAAAAAAAAAGGCACACGTGGAAGTTCTGTGATGAAAAAATCTGGTACATATGGTGGTTCAAAAAAGGAGATTTCTAAAATGTTGAACAGCTGAAGTTGGTCTCAGCTTTACAGTTGCTCATTTCGCACCTCCTCATGGGCAAATGAGTGTTGGAACACAGCAGTTGGAGCTCTGACTGCACCACACATCAGCAAAAACCCTGGGTTGCCTGCCTGGCTTCTTTTACTTATTATGCTGCCTGCATAGAAAATGCCTCAACAAATGTAGAGGAGTGTAAATACATTGCACTACACATTCCCAACTCTCATGAGAGAGGAGGGATGGCTGGAACTGATCCAGAGGGCTGCAGGGGCCACAGATCTCCTGGCCCAGCCAGCTGCACCCTGCAGGGTCAGGTACAGCCCTGGCAGCCCCTCAGCTCACTGCCACAGGAGGGCAGGTCCCCACTTGGCAGAATCAGTCTGGGAATAAACGCTGATCTCGTGTGGGATCTCATCAGAGTGCAACATTACAGGAGCTGCCACCTGCCCCACATGGCTCGGGGTCGGAGAGGAGCCCCCCTGACACTGCTGTGCTCCACCAAAGCAAATACAACAACATGGATTGCAAAGCCCTGGCTGGTACAGAGTAAGAACTAACATGAGGAAGGGGAAATCTTATTAAAGTCATGCAGATCACTGGGGAGGCACGGCTTATTTGGGCAAAATGCATTTTAATCTGATTTTAATGAGACTGATATTTTAAAAAGGATGTTGAAGAACAGTGTTGGGGATACAGAAAAAAAAAAGCTGTACACAGAATTTCAGGCTGCAGAGTTGGTTAGGCTCCATCTGAAAGTGGCAGTGTTAAGGAGTTTAAGTCTTTTAGATTATCAAAAAGGAAATGGAGAGGTAATTTGATTATGGTGGAAATCCACAGGGAAAGAGTAATGGTAACTATAGAATTAAGTGGCTGAGGTTAAAGAAAGGTATAAAAAGAAGGAATAGCAGAAAGCTGAAGCCAAATACATTCAAATGAGAAATCCAGCACAGTTTTTAGCAGTGAGGATTATTAATAACTGCAAAAAATTACCAAATGAAGCAGCTGATTAATGGTCTCCCAATGTTTCAAATTGTGACCCATTGTCTTGAGCCCAGAGTGACATCTTCAGCTGAACACTATGGTGCCAGAACCCTTCCCGTGGCGCCAAGGGTTGGACTGGGTGATCTCCACAGGTCCCTTCCAACCCTGCAAGGCCCCACACACCTCCAGCAGCTGCTCTGTGGCTCCCCGTGACACCCCATCGGGCTGGACACATCCTTGAGCACAGCTCTTGAGAACTGCCTGGCTCAGCTAAACCAGGAATTGTTTGGAAACAAGTCTGGGCTACACTTCACTGTTGTATTGCTTGCCACTTTTTGCTGTGTTTGTTAAACACAATTATGTTTTAAATATCACACAGAAATCTGGACTGGAATTCCCTCTGGCAGAAAACTCACCCAAATGCACTGAAAAAGAGAGATTCCCACATACAAGGCAATAACTGACAATCATTCCTCATTCCATCACTCCTCAGCAGAAGTGCTACATTTATATTGTTAGGTGAAGCTACACAGAGCCCGGCACAGAGTCCATTAGAAATCCCATTCGCTCTCTGGAGAACACTCAAAGCACAGGCACTAAGATGCTGCATTTAGAAAGATAATGGATAAAGATGAAATCAGTTTTTCAGATGAGTCTTCCATTTCCATAGGGGCTGTCTTTATGGTTTCAATGATGTAGAATAAAAAGAAAGAGTATTTGCTTCCTAATGAAATGAAAAATTTCATTAATTTGGGGATATTCATTCCTTTAAGAGCTTCACTCCTTGAGTTCATTAACTCCTCGAATGTGGCTTGAGCTGATGCTGCCTCGCAGTCCTTGCCAGGATTTTCTTTCTGTTCTCTGGTCCAGGCCAAGACACAGAGAGTTTGCCAAGCCCCAAAGTAACGCCTGTGGTTATGGAGCAGCGAGATTTCCTATCAAATGATGAGAGAAGTATCCTCATATTCAAATATCCTGATATTTTAGTCTGGCTGACTCCTGTAGCAATCACAGATCTCATCCTGATGCTGCAAACCATCCAGACCCTGGTAATTCATGTCGCTTCCAAGGAAAGCTGTGTGAGTTCATTTTTTTGGAACCAAGTGAGGTGTGGCAGCAGTTCCAGCGGAGTGGCCGGGGGGAGCCTGCGTGCAAGAGCTCTGCAGAGCTGGGGAGAGGCTCCGTGAGACTCCTGGGCTGCTGCAGAGTCTCAGTCATGCAGAGCTGGGGTTATGGGATGTAAGTAACCCTCAGTGTGTGTGAGGTTTCAGCAGAATATGAGATTTGGAGAGTTTTTCTATTTAGAGCATCAGAGGTGGGCCATAGGATGAGATAAATTCTCTGATTTCAAAACATGATTTATGAAACTATTTTCTATGTAGTCAAAATGATGTTTTTATTAAAATACAGGTGAAGAAGGTTTTACAGCAGCTTAAAAGTGAATTTCTGTTTGTCACCTTTCTTTTCTGTCCCATTTCCCTTAAAATATTGAATGCTCTTGGGACTGCATGGTCCTTTCTTTGTGTTAGTTAAAAAATTTCTCTCTTATTTATCTTCAGGGAATAACAAATTTTCTGTGATAGAGATGCATCCACCTGCAAGTTGATTAATATGTTTGCACAGCTTTGCATTGTGGAAATCATCTTCATTGTAAAATTCTGCAGAAAACAATCTCTGAAAAATCAAACCAAACACCATAGTGGACTGAAACCCGCTATTCTTCCCTAAGCAAAAATGTAACTTCATTGAGTGGGCGTTATACTGCCACAAGGTCAGCAGCATCTGGTCTTTCATATTCAAAGTAAGTGCCATGGTATAAGCACATGAAATGCTGCAGTATTTTTGGACTTTGTTTTCTGAAACTAATAAATTATGAAAACATGCTTCCAGGAAGCTAGACTTTGATCTAAAGAAAGTTCATCTATAATAAACCCAAAGGAAAAAAACCAGTATAGAAACTGATGATGAACAAATTTTTTTATTTATTAATTTATAGCTCTGTTAATCTCTGTCTATACAGGCACACAAGTCTCTTTATATACATATAGATATTTTCTATTCTTGTTCCATCAATGTTCAAAAGCCAGGAAGTATTAAAGTATGTTCTTTTACTTCCAAACCACTGTGATTATTTGCATTTTTCTAAATAACACATTTATGAGAACCTGCCCCCTTCCATCAATTATCTACAGTAGAGTGGTTCAGCCTGTGGAAAAAAGGTGACGTGAAAATCAGAAGATGCTTTGAAATATAACTGATGGGAAGAGTAACTTTGGTTGTAAAACTGATAAATAGTAAATGAGATTTGTGAGTGAAAATCTGACCCTTGAAAAAAGATATGACAGGAAGAGGGGTGGTGATGTGAACTTGTCAAGGTACAGCTCTGGGAAGGACAATTAAAAAATAACTAGATTTTTTTTTTACAAGCCCCTTAGGCATGTGCTTTCTACCCTGGTGGATGAGGAATGAAGGAAGGAGCTGTATAACTACTTTGAGGTCCAGAAAGTGATGAGCAATAAAGCCGTTTAAAGTCCCTGGTTGAAAGTGAAAGGAATGAAGGATGAGAATACCAGTGGTAGAGGCCAAAGTAATCATCACATGGCTGGGACCTCAACAACAGCAATAACATCGTCTGGACAGAAGGCTGGGCTTGATGAGACACTTTATGGGAGAGAACAGACTGCCCAGGGATGCCGACAGAAGTTCCAGAAGAAACGTGGATAGAGCTTTGGACAGGGAAGCAGAGAAAGCAGGGAGAAAGACTTGTGTGGCTTTGGCCTGACCAGCACAGGGGACTTACTGAGAAAAGGATAGTGAAAGGCACTTTTTGTAACCATGATAATGAAAAGGTTCTTGGGAAGGCAAAGTGGGAGAAGGCAATAAAGAAATAAGGACAACACACTTTAGTTCTCTCCAATAATTGATGAGATTTCCACATGGAAAACAAATCCAAAAAGAAAAGGTATTCCAAAGGCTTTGCTGTTCATTAAGGAATTTGTAAGCAAAGTATTCTGATGTGGAGACTGGCCAGGAAGTTGAGCTGTCAGCTTTTTTAGTGACTCGAAATTTTAAAATGAATTGTTACAGAAAATGGAAAGCAGGTGACAAATGACGTTTATAAAAAGGACCTTTGAGTCACACATGGCTAGCCTCCAGCTATCAGGAAAATCATGATCACCACACTCTTGCACATCTCCTTCTCCCCCCAAATATTGCAATTTGTAAGGATAGTGTGGCATTTGGAATATTTGAAGTGGTGTGTGCACAGCACTCTGGGAAGGGCTTGCTGGTGTTCATGGCACTGTTCTCAGTAACATGAAGTGGACCTATCCCAGGGAGTACAAGGCGACCAAAAGTGAGAGGTATGAGCAAAGAGTGAGATGCTGTAGCTGTGTCCTGTCAAGGAGAGGATCAATGAAACACTTCAGATGTAAAATATAGCTAAAAAAAATGTGCAAAGAAACTGTTTCCATGGATATGACAGGTAAAGGAAGGAGTACTGGACTTAAATTGCAGCAAGCAGGACCTAGGCATTAGAAGATGCTTGTACTTCTGGGCTAGCTAAGCACAAGGACACTCTGATTCTATGAGGATTCTCAAAATACATAATGATGTGCTAAAATACAGCCCAAATCAGCACTTCTCAGAATGGGAACCAGCTAATCTGCCACTCTCCCTTGGTGAAGGAGTCACGGGTAAGGATTTTCAACTTCCTCCATGTATCTCTCATGTGAACCACAGTGAAAAACGCTGTAGGATTTCCATTGCTGAGGTTTAAAGAACAGATTAGGCAGACATTTGCCAGGGTTTTTTCTGCCTGTGTGGGTTTAATAGGTAGTTTCAATTCCAAGTGCAAACTTTCAACCGGAAATTTGAGGAAAAGACCCAAACCCCCAAATAAATGACACTCTTTTCTATCTTCAATTCCACCTCTGCAGCAAGAATTTGGAAGCTGTTGGAGCCCAAATCCATTCAGCGCTTGTGGGACTTTCTAACTTGCAGTGCTGGAAGGCCAATTTTTAGAGTACATGGCAGAAATTAAAAAGTCTTGAAACAGCTGACAGGACTTGGAGAGAGCATCCCTTTTCAGAGGAAATCTGCCTTGTGGCAGATCTGCCTCAGATCTAAGGATTCTGGCAAGGTTTGCCTGGAAATCAGCCCTGCTCTCTGAGCCAGGTGAAGATTCGGCAAAAGTCCTGATCTGAGCACAAGATGTTTAGAGAGAAATAATTCAGCCTTCATGGCCATAGCTGTCTTCTGATGAATGCTTCTGATTAAACTTGGCCAGTTTGTGGCAGGAGCTGTTTCTCGCCCTGATCTCAGCAGTGCTTTGTTTAACAGCATTGAATTCCTTAGAAATCTGATGGGGTTGTTGATACAAGGAAAGACCCCCAAGCCTCGGAAGCACCACAAGGGATGTGCCCCTCAGAGTTTCACCACGAAAGTGCCATTTGAGCTTTCTGAAACACAATTCCCCGGGGGGCCAGTGATGGTGCTGAGGGTGGTAGTGCTGAGGGCCCAGCTGTGCTGAGGGTGGCAGTGCTGAGGGTGGCAGTGATGAGGTTGGCAGTGCTGAGGGTGGCGGCACTGAGGGTGACGGTGCTGAGGTTGTCAGTGCTGAGGGTGGCAGTGCTGAGGGTGGCGGCACTGAGGGTGACGGTGCTGAGGTTGTCAGTGCTGAGGGTGGCAGTGCTGAGGGTGGCGGCACTGAGGGTGACGGTGCTGAGGTTGTCAGTGCTGAGGGTGGCAGCAGTGTGGGTGGCAGCGCTGAGGGTGGCGGTGCTGAGGGTGGCGGTGCTGAGGGTGGTGGTGCTGAGGGTGGCGGTGGTGAGGGTGGCAATGGTGAGGGTGGCGGCACTGAGGGCCCAGCCATACCTGGCCATGAGGCTGTGGTAGAGAATTCCAATGGGAACCTCCTCACAGAGGAGCCCTCACAGCCAGCACCCGGATACAAACACCCAGTCCTAGGCTTGGCTGAAATATTTGAACTTTTAGTCCTAAACATGACTGAAATTAAAGGGTGAGGGATGAGCAAGAGAGTCAGCAGCTGGCGATTACCAGGAGCAAGGCCCCACAGGCGCCCACCTCCCCATCCTGTGCTGTAAGTCCATTTTTATTATGTTTTTCACTTTTCCATCCAGTGCTTTTAAGTATTTGATGATTCACAGCCTCCCTTTTCTATAGGAACTGAGTTTAGGGAAGCAACACTCCTTTCATAGCCATACCACAGCTGAGGGGAACTCACAGGTCTCCTTCCCCAGCCACCATTCCACACCTGAGGGGGTTCTGCCTGCTCCTCAGAGTGGGTATCCCAGTGCCAAAAGTGACTTCTTTTTTCATTTCAACCCCTTCTTTCAGGTGGATCCCTACATTATAGCAAAGCTTGCAAGTCATTGAAGAGGCAACTACTTCAAGCTTGCTCAGGTTCTTCCGAAATTGTACACACTTGAGTGTTTCTAAATGATGATAATCCATATTCCCAACAACAAAAAAAAGGCCACAAAAATAATTCAAGAATACCTTTGTCAGTCAAATATGCTTGTCCATAATTACGAAAGATGTTTTGTTAAATTGTCTGTGGGGAAAATATGGCTGAAAGGTTGAAATTAAGTCTTTTAAACGTCAAATTTGTATTAAGAAATTATCTGTGGGAAAATTTGAACCTTAATCTATTTAATTAGTTCTATGTAATCAAACCTTTCAGATATTTCCTGTTTTTTCATGGGGAAGATGGGACTGTTGAATGGAAGGAGATGGCTTAGTATCACAGCTAGTTTAATTAAACCCATAACTTCTTCTAATGTTGGATGTGGTCTAGCATCCAGACTGAGTGGGGTAACAATTTATCTTCAGTCTGAACATTTCCAGTAAAATAAAAAATGGTTTATTAAAACCATAATTACTTCTTGGCATGGGAACTGCTATTCTGAAAATCATTTTAACAGTCATTGATCTCCATACTTTAAAAACTTGCAATATTTGTTTAAAAACAAAAATGTTGTCAAAACAATTTCTCTTCAAAAGGTTAGGGTTTTTTTTTCTACAGTATCACGGCAAATGTGGTAAAAGGAGTTGTGGTTCTGAGTGTCTGCAGTGTGGCCCCAGTTCAGCACAGACCAGGGCAGCAATTTGTTTCATACAACTGGGGAAAACAAGATGTCATTCAAATAGAAAACACTACATTTTGTAACAGCTTGCTAGATTACATCTTTTTGTTTTCTTTAGTTGGGTAACTTTATTCTTTCTAAATGCCTTATTTCTCTAAGTGCTCTTGTCATGGTCTAGAGAACAGCTTCAGTTTTCACAAACTTTATCTTTAGTTTCAGTTCTGGTCCTGCAAAGTGGGATGCTATACAAAGTTTTAAGCAGAAACCAATGTGAAGATGCATAACAACAAAATCAAGATTTACAGTCTGTGAATCTAGATGTGAAAGCTATGAATTACAATTTCACTTGCTTAAGGGAAGCAGAGATTTCATGTTTTAGGTATCCAGATTTTTTACATGTGCTGTTCTAAAACGAATAGAACTGTTTCAGGTCTGCTACCATTTGAATGCCATTATTCTGAGGGCCTCGATTCTGCAAACACCTCTCCCTGCTGCTGAGTACTGCAGGATTTAAGCACATACTGGGAGATAGCAGGCACCTGCTGTGAGCCTTAACAACCTCAAATTGCTTTTCTATCAGTAACGTGGTGATTATGTTACCCATACCAAAATTCCCTCTTGATCATGTCTTAACAGATAAATGTGTATTTTGTGCTAACTGTGTGTGATAGCAAAAGTAGTTTTCCCTGTAAGACTCTTCTTCCTTCAGTGAAAAACAGTTCTGGAGAGAAAAACCTTCTATCATTTCCTCTTTGTACTTTCAGAGACTGCAGAGAAATGTAGCCATAAATGCCTTTATTTTGTGATTTTAATGAAAGTGATGGCCTAGGTATCTGTACTCCCGGAGAGTCTCTGTAGATCCTTCTGGCTGGTGAAGCAGTGAGGGTTTTCCTGGTGCTGCAGCAGTCCTGGGAAGGTGGGATGCTAATGGGATTACAATGGGAAAAGGAATTTACCACATTGCTGCAGGAAAACACCTTTCCTCTGGAGGTTTTACCCAAATGCTGCAGCAGAGATTGAGAGGACCCCACTTACCCAGCAGGGACACAGGCAGCAGCTGCTGTATTTTCCAGTGCTGTGTGGGTGCACGTGCACATCGAGGTCAGTTCTGTCTGTCAGGATGCAGGAATGAGGAGCACTGAGTCATCTAAAGAGACTTTCTCTGAGTTTCTTTAAAAATAGAAAGGGAGGGGGGAAAAAATATTGTTCCTAAGTGGTTGCTTGGAAGTACTTCTGGTAGGGGCCAGATTGCAATTACAGATGTGCTGAACGCAGTGTCAGCTCTCTTGACAAATTCAGTATTTGTGCTGCTGTCCACAGTATCTATTTCAGACAGCTTGAGCCATAAAGTGTTCTGGCTGTAAGATTGAGAGTGAGAGCAGAGCCTGCAGGGGCTGACAGAGCCTCGGCTTCGTGTTCCTCACGTACGTTCACACTGATTGCTGTAATGAGTGGACCAAGTGATTTTAAAATCAGGGCACCACCAATTTGCAGTTTTTCTGCAAGCCCTATGCCCTTCTGTAGAGGCAGTAAGAATTGAAGCTTATAACTTCACCTTGCTTTGCCGCTCATCTGCTCAGTCTTTATTTACATTCTGAAAGAATAATATTGATCTGAGGACATGATTATAATTTCACTATTTTCTATCATGTTTTCTAGGCATACAATTGTTTGATTAGATTTTTTTGGCCATTGCTGTGCCTGGAGCAGAGTTTTATTGAGCTACTCTGGGTGATGCTTTGTGAATTTAGAGTTGTACAGCATGTACAGATAGTTCTTGAAGACTGTATCTCTTGAATTAGACATCACTGATTCTTATCATCTGGTCTATGTGAATAAAAAAGGTAGCTGAGAGCCTGAAACCTAGCTTCCAACAGCAACCGGTCTTCAGTGATATTCAGAAATGGCAGAGAGGAGTAAGCTTATGCTTAGTAAAAGCCAGTTAGAGAATTTTAACTAAACCCTGTCAACATCATTTTTTTGATGCCGTCACTGCTTGTGGCTTTATGAAAACCTTGTCTTGCAATTAAGGTTGATTCATCCATGACAAAAAAATATGTCTGACTTCACGAAACTTTCCATGTGACCTTTCTTTTTTCCTGAAAGCAGGTTTTAAGTCTAATATGTTTAGAGCAGGAATTCCATCTGAAAGGTCCCTCAACACTGAGCGGGCTTTTCAGGCCTCTAGAAAACAATCCCCTAAGACCAGTTCTCCTGGCTGTGAACTGGTTTCTCACAAGGAGCTGTGCATTCAGGCTTGGCGTGATCACTGTTTCATTTCCAAGCATGGAGTGAGAGTCCAGCCCCTGTGCCATGCAGTAGGACCCTTTCTGCTCTCCCATGTTACTCCTGGAATGGTTTGTGCCAGCTCAGACTGACAGAGGAGGATGAGGCTGCGTTTGGTATCAGCCAACAGCCAGTAACTCACCTGTTGTTAAATAAGTTGTTGTTGAGCAATAAATAACAACTTAGAGCAAATGCAGCCTTGGCTGAATTGCAATTGGAAAAAGGGAATGATTGGAGGGGAAATATCCATCAGAGGTCGAACAGGCTTTTCATCAAATCATTTATTTTTGAATGCACTCAGAACCTCTAGATGGACTGGTGCTGCTTCAGATGTCATGAGAAAGATTTGAAAAACAGAGGAGTGTTTTATATCCTGAGACATGGAAACAGATGAAAAATGAATCTTTCTGGGCTCTGGCTTCCATGAGTGCAAAAGGGATGTTGTGTAGCTCAGCGCTGAGCTGAAACACGTTGTGCCTTGGGTGGGGGAGGCCGAACTGGCTGAGCCCAGGCATGCAGATTTAAGAGATGGCTCCCCATCACCAGGAATGGGGGGTTTGGGTTCTGGTTGTGTGCTTTTCCCCCTGTATTGGGATCATAAACAGTTAACTGAGCTCTACTGCCTCTGAAATTTTTGCTAAGCCCTTCTGTATGTGAGACTCAACAGGGCTGAATAACATAGAGGAGCAAGGAAAATGTTCTTATTTCCTTATTAACTCCAGTCAAACGTGGAAATTAAACTCATACTTGACAAAGAAGCAAAAAACAATTCTAATTTAAAAATAAGTACCCATGAAGCCCAAAAACCTTTGAAATACTTTTTTTCCACCTCTTTTGTAAAGGGCCATTTGCAAGTTTCATTGCACTGTTATCCTCAGGTTTGTCATGGTTTACAGCCTGGATTGAGCTGAAATTTGTTATGTGCTGGAGCTGAATTTCCCAAATCCTCCCTTAAAGTGTCTTACCCAGTGAGATATATTTTATATCATTTATACACTAACATGTAGAGCGTGACTGAAACTCAGAGTATTGTTATTTGAGATATTTAGATATTTAGGATGTAATTAGAAATATGTGCTAAACTTTAGTGATGTCAGTGACGTGTTATAACGGTCTGTGTGCGTAGGGATGTGAAATAAAACACGTAGACTAAAAATTTTGGTTGAAAACTGCCTTACAGGCAGCAGTTAGCTATGAGCATTTTGCTAATGCCTCATTTTCCCATAAAGTCACTTCACTTCATAGGAGCCTGTATGGCGCTGAGCTTTGAATTGTGTTGACAACACACCAGTGTTTTAACCACTGCTGGACTGTGCTTGCATCAAGGTCTTGTGTTTCTCACAGTGGTTTTTTGTGCCTGGCAACGAAGAGGTTTGAGGTAGAGATGAATTTTCATGACTGTGCTCAGCAGCAGTTATAGTTTCTTCATCTGACCAATGGGGGCCTGAGTTCAGGGACAGGAAGGTGGTAAAGCCCAGCAGCAGAGTTCTGTCATGGGATTATATTAGAGTCACCTATAGGAGCTGGGAGGAGGGATGGCCCCACAGCTGTCTGGGTTGGGAGACAGCCACAAAAGTAGCATGTATGTGTTAAATGGGCATAAACCACCTGTCCGCAGACACAGCCATTAGTGCCTGGGGACTCCTGTGTTGGGTGGGCAGGGCTTTGTTATCCTGCAGCGCTGGGAGTGCCTTGTTCCTGGTCCTTGCCTGCTCTTGGCCCCCCTTATGTGACAGAAGAGGAGAGAAACAGAGGAGATTTTCCCCAGCAGCTCTGTTGGATGTGCCTTTACTCACTTGACTCAAAGCATTCACCTGAACTGTGAATACCTGTTAAAGGTAAAATGCTTTTCTTCGTATGGCACCTTCTAAATGGTGGCACCTTTGTTAAGAAAGCATTGAAACAGGATCACAAGGCTGCAGAGATGCACAATGAGCATACCAAAGCTTTGTGCAAAAGGATGGTTGTGAGAACAAAGTCTCACTGCTGGAAGTATAAAATTTTTTAAAATGCTTGTTATTTCCCTGAAGAAGCCTGATATGAATCATCTCGTTGATATTCTAATGGATTTATATGGTACAAATATTCTGATTAAATCAGAAAAAAGCATAATGACTTCATTATCAGATACATTTTTGTTCTATTTAAATTCACCCATCTATCAAAAATGCTCAGTGAAATACTAGAAGGGCACTCATTAGTTGCAAAACAGATTAATTTCAAGTTCTAATGGACAGGAATTGATCTAATCATCACATCAGGATCCTTGGAGAATTAAAAAAGCAACCAAAACCCACTCAGAAGTCAAATGTTTTACTTTTTGGACACTGATAGAAGTCAGTAACTACAAAACATGGAGAAAAATCTTTTCTTTTGCTCTGATTTTAAGATATTTGTCTACATGTCAATTGTCTACATGAAAAAATCCCCAACTTCTTCTTTGAAACAAAGCTGTGCTCTCCCTGCTCCAGCCTTTAGAATATTTGGTTCTAGTTAGAAAGAGCAAGCTTCACAGGAACCATCTTATTCCATGTGAAGCTAGAACAGGGACTGTGGCCTGTCTTGGATGAATGCCGAATTTCAGAGCACGAGGGCCGATTCGTGATCTGAACCAGGGGTTCACCAGGGAATCCTTGGGACCCGGGTTTTGGTCCCTGGAAGTCTGACTGCTGCTGAAGCACTCTGAGTGGGAAGTGCCTCGGAGGAGTCTGTGAAGGAAAGGCCAGAAGTGTCTGGCTGTGGAGGAGCACCTCAAATGTGCAGAGAACCTCCTCAAGGGTTGGGGTTCTGGGCACTCGTCCTCTGCTGGTGGCAGTGTTCCTCTAGGGTTTCCTATGTGTGGTGCACCTGGGAAATCCTCTCCAGGAGGTTTGCCTTTGATCATGTGACCTTAAACCATATTGCTAAATATTAATGGTCACCAATAGTCTTCACCCTGCTTCCTACAGGGTGCCCTGATATTATACACAGTAGATCGGATTTTTGGAAACCTCCTCTCCTTCCTTCCCTACTCTCTGGCCTGTCTCAGTCTCACACCACCTCAGTCTGTTTCCTCAACCAAAATGCATTTTTTGCATTCCTATGAAGTTAGTCTTGGCTCCCTCAGCCACTTTCCTGCTTCCACCCAATCTCTGCCAGGGAGATTCTTGCAGGTTTTCACATGTAGCCTACAACCTGCTCAGTAGGTCCTTCTCTCTCTAATCTGCCCAGGGTTGCTGGTGGACCTGCCTTGTCCTGCTGACAGTGTGCACAGTGGTCTCCTGTGAGCCAGCTCCTCTCTTGGGACACATCCAAGCTTGCCATCAACAAGCTGAGCTGGGCTGAAGGGGGAGATCTCCAGCATGTGTGTGCAAGAAAAGCAGTGGAAAGGGAAGCAGGCAGGCAGCAGTTGAATCAGATCAAACTCCTTGCAGTTCCCTTCTTGTATCTGTGAATGTCTCACGGTATCACTAAACTTTATTCCCTCGTGGCAATACTGCAGAGCTGCTGACAAAATCTGCTTGCATTTTTCAAGCTGCTCTTATAAGTGTTGTGGAGAGCAGACCACTGCTGCATGGTTGGCATCATCCTTTCTGCTGCACTCTGGTAACTCTGCCTGGCCGTGGTATGGCGACATGCCCACCAGAACTAGTGAAAGTTCCGTTCTTCCCTCATCCATAAATGCATGGAGTTCACCTGTGTAGTCGCAGGCTTTTACCCTTGTTACCCTTATCTCCCACCCCTACTTCAATGCCTGTTACACTCATTTGCAATTACATTGCATAGAACTAATGTAATTACTTTGCAAAACAGATTAGTATCTAACACCTGCTCTACCTCTAATTTAAATAACTATCTTAAAATTATTCATGAGGACAGTAATTTGCTGATGCTCCTCTCAGGGCTAATCCTTGCTTTGGCAGTACAGGTAACAGTGCCTGGTTGTATGTTTGCTTTTTTCCTCAGGACCGTGCTTTCAGTTGCTTATAACTTTGTCCGTCTTCTAATCCTTAGACATATTTTGCTTAGAAATGTTTCAACTGATACTGTTGAATCAGAACAAAGTCTGAATTAAAAAAATCCTGTATTGTTAACGCTAAAAATGTTCTTCCAACCATTTTTAGCAGTGTTAGCAGGCCTCTTGGTCATCTGCAGGCAACAGAGCACTGAAAGGGTCAAACTTTTATATGAAGAGATCTAACCTCAGTCAGTAGCAGGGGTGATGCTGAAGCAAATCCTGTTTCAATCACAAACCTTCCCAGAATTTCAGTGAGTTATTTTGTGCCGTGGGGTACCTGGCTCCCCTTCTGCTGTCGCAGCTGTAGGATTTCTCTGACAAGATCTGAGCACATATAAATTCACGTTACCAAAGATCCTGAAGGTTTGCATGAATAGGGATATATTTTCACTAAATTAGCAAGAAACATATCTGCAACACTATTCGGCTCCCTTAACCAATGTTCCTCTGCCCACCTGAAAGCACGAAAAGAGAAGTTCTCAGCTAAGCACAGAAAATATTGAACAGCACTAAGGAAAGAAGAATACATTTTTTCAGTCTTACTTTCATCATGTCCACTTGGCATTGGTTCTGAAATATTAAATGTTCATGCTTCATAGATCTTGTGTCACTGAAAAATTAGAGTGAAGACAAAACCAAATCGGATTAGAGCTCCTCCTTAATTTTAGACTATAATTCTAGCACTGATGCTCTTGAAGAATATACATTTATGATAATTAAAACTCAGAAAAATCTTTATAGAGTTTTCATCGTCACATCAGATATGATTTTGCAAGTTGCACCAATCATTTCCAGATATGCTTTGGGATATGGCTGCGTAAGATACAATTTTTCTTCTACTTGTAGCAATTTGGAGTAAAACAAAGTGCTGCCACTTAAAATTTTTCAGTGCCCTTTTACTGAGCTTAGGCCATTTCAAATGACATTTCCCAGGTAGCATGGGAACAAATCATCAGCAGGGCAGTCATGTTTAGCTGCTCATTAATGAAATCAGTGTTCTGAAGCATGGATTGGCAGAATGAACAAAGCTAAAGCAATTACTAAACTCTCTGCAGAAATGTGTAGAAAATTGAGGGTCTCATTTAAATTGTTAACATCTTACCAGTGCTAGGTTTGAACCCAAGAAACAATTAATCTGATCATCTGCCATACATACTAATTATAATGATGATGAAACAGTTGAGAGGAGGCTTCTCATTTGGTGGGAAAAGGAGATAGGAAAATAATGGAATATGCAGTTGGAAGTGTATTGAATCACTTTCCCTCCTAAGCACCACTTGCCCCTCTTGGAGGGAGGGAGAGCCCGCAGTGGAGGAGCAAAGGGAGGACAGGAGCTGCCCCTGGACTGCCCCTCACCGGCTGTGCCTCAATTCCTGTCACCGGAGGTGCTCTTGGAGCAGCAGGGTCACCAGCCTTTCCCACAGAGGGGAGTTTCCTGTTCACCAGCAACCAACCCAAAGTCCCTTCCAGGAGATTGGGGCTGGCATTACTAATGTCTCACACCACACCAGCCGAGTCATTAATTTTCTGATTAACAGTGGTTCTTACAAAAAGAGACTAAACTGTGCATTGCTCTAAACATAAATCTACTGCAGTGGCACTAAATTGGGTAGGAGCGAGTAAAACAGCCCAGCTGAAGATTGTACCTTGCTAACAGGCCATTTAGATAGGCAGGCCATAACTTTGGAGCAGCCTGAAATAAATCTGTGGTGTACACAGTTTCCAAAATGCCTACATTATCTATTGCTTAATCAGTAGTTGTGTAAGAAATCACTGTGGTTATCGGAGCATAGG
Organism: Pomatostomus ruficeps; assembly: GCA_013400735.1. NCBI lineage: Eukaryota > Metazoa > Chordata > Aves > Passeriformes > Timaliidae > Pomatostomus > Pomatostomus ruficeps. The sequence continues at coordinate 45,003 of VYZT01026407.1, forward strand.
AAACAGCTTTACTGCTTCCATTAAGAAGTACCATTATGCTATAGCAACGCATTATCTTCATAAATCATTTGTACTGGGAATATATTTGTCAGGTTTCAAACAGATTGTGTAATTATCACATAATTTTATTTCAAGGGTTCGTAACAGGGAATTAGATATGACATTTGGTAATATAAACAGTGCACTTGACTCGCATAGCAGTTAGCCATAAATGTTTAAAGAACTTGGCTCTAAAGGATTTTTAGAATGATTTGACAACAGGTTCTCAGAATTCGTATTGTGCATATAACATACATGAGAGCAGCTTGTGAGACATAGGATCAGTGGGGGTATGTGACAATTGTTGTGGAGGGAGCACAAGTGCTTTGCAGTGTGTCAGAGCTGCCAACATGTTGTCCACGATGCTTCTGGTGGAAAAAGTTATGAAGAAAAAAGAAACTTAGGAAAGGTTAGAAGTCTAATAAAACTTCCTATATTTGTTACAGAGAATCTCTTAAATGTGGAAGATTCAGAAATATGAGAGGTAATGGACTGCACAGTGTCACTGATAATGATGTCTGTCAATGTTTTAATTTTCCTTTGTACCTGGAACACGTTTTGAGAAATCCATCCCTGATATGGCAAAAGAACCAGTGATTTGTCATGTCTAGCTGTGTGACATGTGCTGTGAAACTGAACAGTGTCCAGAATCTTTTTTCCTGTGAGTATTAGGACCTCCAGTATCTTAAGGAGATTTAATATGGCATACGGGGCCTTGTAATTTCACTTATTTGCTGAAGTTTATCAGGCTCATTTCATAATTACTCAATTTGCTCTTCTGCAAAATGAATGTGAAATCCTTTGCCTCTTGTGGGTGCCCAGAGAAGCCAAACTAAGTGAAGTCTTCTGATAAATTTACAGTGTAAATGCAGTCTTGTTTTCACAATGCAGCAATGTTGTGTGGCAGGCTGACAAAGGGAAGTTATGTCTGGAAACAATAAGCACTTTCCCCAGCTCCCAGGCCAACTATAAGGCTGGATATCCAAACTTGTTACCAGGCACATCCTGCTTTCTGATTATTGTATTTCATTGCTAAGTCAGAATGTACAATCTTTCCAAAATAAATTTCCTCATCCTGTTCTCCCAGTAGTCCTTTAAATCTGTGATCTGTAACCAGGGAGCTGCTATCTCTGAAATTGATAGGTTTTTCTGAAATGTTACGATGAATTGGGCATTTTTTAAATAATCCTAAAATAGGGATGGATATCAAAACAGACATCTGTTGTTGGACTGAACCCACTGGAGTGACAGCAGGGTGCAAATAAAAATGACCATTATTAATCCTTTTTCTAGATAAGTTTTGCTTGCAAATTCTGGCCTTCACACTTCTGAACTGTTTGTTCCTGCACTAATTGTTCCATGCCCCTCAGCATTTACAATTTAAATAGTATTGACATAAATTATTTCTATAGTTTTATGTAATACAACTCTAACAGAAAAGGCTTTTCCTCCTGTACATTTAGGAAGATGTGTTAATACCTTAAGTTATGATGAAAGAGTAGTGCATTGAGTAGCCGAATATTCCAAACACAGACATTTGAGGAGAGGGTTCTTTGGCAGTGGTGTTTTTCTGGACAATTTGCTTTTTTCTCTGTCCCTAACTGCTCTTACCTGGTCTCAACTTGTAGGACAGGATTCCTTCTGCTACCCATTGCATGTGGCACAGGATGCACATGGCTCAGGAAATACTGGGAAGTACACACACCTCTCTCTCACTGTCTCTGACTTCAGGCATTATTGGTGCAGCTTTTGCTATTCAGAAATGCAGATCATAGCTGGCTGCTGCTGAGGCTTCTGCTAGTTCATTGTTTACCCAAGGCGACTTGTTTTTACTCCTGTCACTGTCAATTACTGCAAAATCCATTATCCTCATGATTAACAAGTGGGCTTTATTTCCATCTAAAGGCTGTGGCAAGGAACTTGGGAGCTTGGCAAATTGGGTTGATTACAGGAGTGACACATGGGTGATGTCCTTGACACCAGCATATAGATTGTGATACTGTCAAGCTCTTTATGTCTGATTAACTGAGCAAAGGCCTTTCGAGGAGCAGTGTATCCTGAAGGCACTACAGCTTACATTTTTAATATATTGTTCCAATCACCTCTCTGGAAAGATGATTAGTATTCTATTTTTTAAAAGCAAGTAATAGACAACTTGATGGCAGAAGTTTTAAGTGAAATTGCTGCAGGCTAATGAGAAACAAGCTATGGCTACATAACTGGTCGTTCTATTTTTTCAAACTTGTATTGCATTTTATTTTACATAAAATTCCATAGTAGCTGGTAATCCTCTGTCTTCCAGCAATAGCCATGGGGCAAAAGTATCTCACGAAACCAAGTGTTTAAAAGGAGTGAATTCAGAAAAACTTGACAGTCCTAATTAAGGATACAACAAATAAAACTACTGTAATAAAAATATGTAGTAACATACTTACAAACCAGATCACAAACAGTATCTGTCCTGGAAATCTAAAATGTGAAGAAACACTAGGAGATGGCCAGCCTGACAGAGGTAAACCTGTCCCAGTCTCATTGAAAATCTTTATTCAGTGCTCTCCAGGTGAACTTTAGCACGGGGTCGGGGAAAAAAGATCGCAGTGCTGAACGCTTCCTTTGTTACCTGACCCGTGGAGGAAGCACTTGGGTTACACAATCAGCCGTGCATAGGGTGGGTCCACCTTAATGCTGTCCCTGGTTCCAGATGAGGCGGGACTGCCCTTGCTGCTTGCCAGATGCCAGAACTGTGCTGATTCCATCCCCTGGCTGGCACCAGCTCAGCCAAGTGTGAGATGGTCCCTGTGCCTGAAGCTGCTGGAGTGTGAAAGGGGCTTTTCCCCGGCCCTTCCTGCTCTGCTGAAGGCTTTAGCCCACACTGCTCATGTTCTTACAAACATGGCTCTCTGTTTGGAGAGCACCCGGTCCAGGGGACCCAGACCCAGGGTCAACCATGCTGGGAAGGTGCTGTGTGCAGTGTGAGCACGAGCAGCACTTTGGTGAGGATGAGTGAGGGTAACCAGTTTTCATGTCAGCCTTGGCTATGCCAGGCCACTAAAAGGGGTGGTATCTCTTCTGTCTGACATGTGTGTGGAGCTATAATACTCTGCATTCTGCAGTGCTTCGTATCCTGTTTTATTTCCAGGTATTTAGCAAACCATGGGTAGGATTTTGTAGTGAATAGGAGGCAAAGCACAGAAAGGGCAGTCCAGGGAGACGGATTAAAATGTCTCTGAGTGTTCAGCCACACTCTGATTATTCACTGTGGGAGGGCTGTGTGTCTTGGGCCACTGCTGCCCACTGAGAGCAGGGCTTGTGAAGCTGCTCACTCCCGACATGCCCTTCCCAGCAGCTGCATTCCCAGCACATCCCCGGGTTACACTTTGTTAGAGTGGCCTGTGAAGAGCCTCTGCAGAGCTTGTGTTAGGGCTGCTCTGAGCAACCCAGCACTTTAATGTGTTATTCAGAGACTACCTGAGTATGGCAAAAAGCTTGCCTTTTCTAAGTATGTACAGTGCATAAATAATGCATGTCCCTGTGCAGCAGAGCTGGGGAAACTGTTTGCAGGACTTCAGGACCCAAAGGATATTCGTGTGAAAGACACAAACCTATACATTTAATTGTAGTGTTTTGCTTCAGTTTTTACTTATTTTGATGTACATTGAGAGTAGGGAACTTTCACATCTGCATTATTTTGGCCTTGTTGGACAAGATCAATATTTTATACATTTATTTGGATTACTTTTTGAAAGATCCAACACTATGCATGCCGTGGAAAAACCTCTGAAATCCAATAAAGAGCAGACCTTTATTAATTCTTCAATCCAATCCTAAATCAAATCGCTCTCTACAAACATATGAATCAAAATAGTTCTCAAAATTGCTGTTCGGTTTCCCACTACTCTAGTCTGTTTTAGTCTGTGGTGGTGTAAATCTACATTTGGCCTTAAAGTGCCAAGTGGCCAAGAGTGCCTTGAAGGTTTATTGGTCTCTGGTTCATAAGGGAGTGAGTAAATATAAATTTCAAATGTCAAGGACTCTAAAGGAGAATATTTGGCTTTTTTCATACTGACAATGCTCAGTTCATGAGCTTGATGGCAGCCTCAGCAGCTGTGCTGCCAGGAAATAGAGAGGTGTGAGGATAAGCTAGGGCTTTGATTAAACCAACATCTTAAGCTTTTTGGGAACCTGCAGGAAACAGGCTTATACTGCTTATCATGTAGGCTACCAAGTTCCCCAAGGTCAGTCCTAAAGGAGTTAATATAGACTGGTTTGAAGATGCTAAAGGCTCATGTGTTATTATTTGATGGTCCTCTGTGAGAAGAGGTGCCAGGCCTTCAGGTGAGCTCAGCTGGCAGCAGGTTGCCTTGGCTGTGGTAGCTGCTTGGTCTTCCAGAAGCAACTGAGAGCATATCAGAAGTGCAGGAGGCAGGTTTTTAACTCATCCCTTAGAAATGGGCAGTCTGGTTTTCCCTTATTACCAGGACAAGGTCATCCAGCAGCCTGTCTGTGCCATGGACAAACTATTAAGTGGATAAGCAAGGGTAAGGAAAGCACTGGACCCCACTACAATATTTATGATATACTTAATTAAAACCAGGGTACTCAGCCTAATCCTAACTCATATTTACTTTGGTGCTTTCATTTAGAGGGATAATGAGAGAGATGTGCAGGAGTATTTAGTTTGCACAGAAGACTGAATGGTGTTTCCACAGCAATGTCAGCACGGGACAACAGCGAGGGAAAAAGAACCATTCTGCCTCAGTGGCAGAGGATGCTCTAGAGGAACAAGGGTTTTATCTCTGACTGGGGGTGAATGCTTAAGCCTAACATTGCTAAGCATCCAAAATATTTTCAGCAAGTGCTGGAATAAAGAAACCTCAGTGTTGCCTTTGCATATTTGCAGCCTGCAGAAGGCTGTATAGCTGTGCCTGTTCAGACCCTGGTGGGGCACTCCCAGCTCCTGGTGGGTACAAAGGGCACTTAACACTGGGCTGGCAAGTTGGCCTGGGCTATTTCTCCTCTCACAGTACGTGCTACAAGCAGGAAACCACTGTGGGGTGAGCAGGTTCCTGCATTACCCATGTAGAAGGCAATGGGGATGGGAAGAGAGCAAGCTTTGATGTCCCTACTTCCTTGCCTCCGCTCTCCCAACCGCAGAGGTGTAAAATCCCATCTTTTCTCTTGACCTGCCTCTCACAGTAAGTGAAGTTATTGCAGGTAAGTTCCCATTGCAGCTCTGTCAACAATCATACAGGAGTGTAAATGGGAAAATACAGTGCCAAAATGGTACTAAATAATTCCTTCCAGAAAAGATTTTCTCCAGGTAAATCACAAAGCTAATGTTAAAGAACAGGTTTTTGTCAGATTGTACAGGGTTATATACTCAGACAAGATATTTTGTACATAATTACGGATTATCATCTGCCCCATTACTCTTACTTGTGTTTAAAGACACAGTTTGGACCTAGGTCTTTCTCAGGTTTTTGGGACATGGACTTTCTTCCAAAAGGAATATTTTTGGCAAATTTTACTCTCATGTCACTGTGGTTCTGCCCATGTAGAAGGTTCTTCAGGTGAGAAATTGGAGGAGCATGTTGTTGCCCCATTTCTTGCTGCATGTTCACTCAAGCACGTGAAGCTTAGTCACAGACCAAGGCAGGTTTTACAGAAGCACTTTGTGGCACAGTAAAAGCTACTGCAATTCTTGCTTGGATACCTCCCATAGGACTTTAGGCATTGAAGGTGAATGCTGAAAATCTGAAAAGTCATTGCAGGCTGGAGGGAGGAGAGATTGGAATGACAACACTGACATTATTGGGGTCTTATCTGGCTCTCTAATATTACATGAGCCTCCATCACAATGACAAGCGATATTCTCAATTACTGCAAAGACAGTAATTGATATCAAAGCTATCTGCATCATTGTTGCTCGTTTGAAAGGCAATACTGATTTGCTACAATCTCTGGGGAAACCGAATGAGTTCATTGCAATTTCTAATTCTGAACACTGCTGGATTTTCTTCAACAATTTAGAGAGAAAAGCATGTTACAAACTTCCAGGCTCTTTCTTCAAACTACACATTAATTCTTGTTCAAGACAATGAACAATGTATGACTTGGTCATTCTAATTTTTGTTCTATATTTCAAGTTAGTTGGAGACATTTTATCTTGAACTAGACTGCACTATTTGCTGTACTTGTAAAGGCATTATTTCATGGATTTCCATGTGCTGCAAGTGGAGCAAAAAGCATATGCTTCATGATATAGTAAGCGTATTTCAGTTCTTGTGTAACCTGCCACAGTAGGAAAAAAAATTATGTGTCCTAATTTGATGTCGGAGCAGTCGGTTCTAGACTTGTTAGAAAGCTGTTCTTAATTTTAAAATTAGAACTTAAGTTCCCCTTGCACTTTTGCGAGGATATTTTGGATATTTGCATTCCCAATATCATGGGTCTCAGTCATGTTTAATATACTGGCACCATGTGTGTCCAGCAGCTCCATGCAGTGCCTCAGTGCCATTTTTTCCCTCCAGTGATGGTGGTGATGATGAGGGACCCAATGAAATAGAAGGAACACCTTTGCTTTGTCGTACCTGACAGTGCTTTTAAAGGACAATTTTTTCAGGGACAATCTTAAGCCATATACCCAGAGAATGCAGCATGAGCTGTCTGTAGGGTTTTCTTTCTGCTATTTAGTATATGTATTTAGAAGCACTTGCTTTAGTGAAGGTAGAGGAATATTGTGTAAATCTGTTTATTGAAATAAATTATATAGATAAAAATACCTAGAGTGTTGCTTATAACTACATTTACTCAACAAAATAAAAAGCTTTAAAATGTATTTGTTTTGAAGTAGATAGCAGTAAACAGACTAAAAGCTTTTATTAGCTCAGTCTATACAATGAGTTGGTAACCCAAAAACTGACTGAACAGATTACTCAGGGACATATAATACAATAGAATAGCGTGCAAAATACATCTTGAAGAGAAACAGGAGCAAAGATATAAAATTATGGGTGAAGATGAAACTTTAAATGACACCGGCTTTTTACAAGAAGCAGCTTATGCTGAATTTCAATTCTGCTAATGGAGTCCCTGGATACAGATATTCTCATGTGGGATTCTCTGTTTTGCACTGCCTGCACTGTGGAGCAGTATTTGCTGTTGCTGGAAAACAAGCCTTTCCACAAACACTGGAGGGAAAAAACATAATTATGAGATTCAGATGAATTATGCCAAAGAATTTATGGAAATACTACATTTGATAATGAATCAGGTTTGCCAATGGTTGCATAACTGTAGAATTTGTTTTCTAAAATCATCCATAGTTTATTGGCAAGATGGAATTGGACAGCAGTTCCAGGTTTGGAAGTTGTATGTGTGACACTGACAAAGTGGCACCAACAGTGCATGTTTGCAACTGAAGAAAAAACATTAGAATATTTATCCAGTCAAATGTTTCATCTAATTAGTGCTAACCAAGCCAGCAAGGGAAAATTAGTAAGATGTGATCAAAATGTTATAAAGTTCCATTTAGAATGAAATGCAACCATTAAAAGAAATGCTGTGATGTAATTTAGCAAAAAGTTTGCAGCAAATAATTAATCTCTTATACATTTACTTTTCTCTTTCTACAATAAAGTTGTTTTGTCTTTCTACAATAAAATCTCTCAAAACATCATTGTGGAATCATTGTCTCTGTCAGTGCACTAAATTAAGCTGTATTTTGTATCACTGGACCATTTCTTCTGGAAAAGGAGTTCTTTTACCTTTGGGGTCATTGCTTTCTGTATCCAGGGGTTTTGCAGCTTTGCAAAAGTTGTTGGAGCTCCTGTCACACTCCCGTGCAGATTGACTCCCCTGCAAGCAGCTGCATTGCTGAATGACTCAATCTCTGAAAACAGTGGGTTTTTTGTAAACATTTCTTAAATTACCTGGCAAAACACACAGACAAATAAGAGGTGAGTGAGGCATGTACCCTTTATTCCCGCAGTGAAAGCAGCTGGTTATAGATTTAAGAAAATTAGGAGTTGTTTTGCGTCTCAGTCCTTGTTACTACTGTGTAAATGACTCCATCCAATTAAACTGTAATGTGTTGACTTTATTATGTGATGGCAGATTGTGCTTATGCTCTAACAACCACTGTAGCTCACCAGAAAATAGGTGTGCTCAAAGCATGATAATGCTTTGTTCAAACCAACAGTGCAAGTAAAATTGCTTTCTCACTGTGCATGTTATGGGCAAAGTCTTAAAAGCCTCTTCCCCTCGCATTGCCACCAGTAGGAGCTTTGCCATTGACATTACAGGCAGCAGGCAGAGGTCAACAGCAAGCACTTCTCCAAAGGGACAACTGTGTGACACCAAGGGGCACTTTGAGCCAGGACAGTGTTACTACTGAGCCTTGGATGGGGTTAAGAAGGAGCTGGCTCAGTTCCCTGCTCTGGGGGAGATTTCCCTTCTGCACCTTGCTCGGAGATTAAGTTCTCTGTCAAGTGGGGTTAAGGCTTTCTCCCGTCATTTGTTGTCTCTACTCAGATCATGCTCTGAAGTGGTGTTACTGTGTCTATGTGAGCTGCTGGATCTTTTTCCCCAGGTGTGACAGAGGCTTAGTTGTAACATACAATGCTCTTAAGCCCAGCTAATCAAAGCATTCATCTCCAGAAATCTCTAAAGTCCTCCAGATATTAGCCTATGTCCCTATGGTGCACACTAAAATTTAGAATGTCATGAATGCTATTCACAAATAAATACTCAGGTACTGTGTGCCACTTGCTGACTTTGACAACATGCACTGTACTTCATCAGATAATGAAGCTGCACCTGCAATTTATGAAAGTGACTACTTGAAAGAAACTAATTTCTGCAGTTGTTTAAATAGAAATTAATTTAGATTAGTTAATTGGCTTTAAAAAGTAGTTCTTGGAAATAGCGTGTGAGTCCAAGTGGGTACTCCCTTATCTAGGTGGATACCCACTCATCCATATCTCTGCTGCACTCAGTATAATCAGATCAGAAACTTCCATATATGTTAAGATTGTATCCTCTTACCTGAATGCCATTGCAAATGTTTCCCAAATTCATTGGATATTCATATGAAGTTGGAAGAAAATATCTTCAAAAGAACTGTTTCAAAGCCAGGTTTTTTTCCTTTCTCTTGCTAATCAATACACAAGCCTGTTCTCAAATCAGAACTAAAACCCCAGCGGAAGTTCAAAAGGAATAGTCATGGTGTGTAGAAGAAGGGTTCGTCCCTGTGAGAGGCGCAGAGGCTTTGATGGGGACTGTGGGAGTGCTCTGCTGCAAAATATTACCTTTCCTCATGTTTGCTTGAAACTGCTCATGCTTCCTCACAAAACAGGCCATCCGCCTGTCAGGGTGCAGGTGCTCTAACTCTAGCAGCAAGTGCTACAGCAGAATGGGAGTAGCAGGAACACTGAGGGCTGTGAGGACTGGGTGAAGTGATTCTGTCAAGCTGCAGGTCGGGAGCAGGGATTGTCACACTCATCCGAGCACCTTGTCCAGTGCTTGTGGCTGGCTGCTGCAGGAGAGTCTTGTCTGAGGGAGTTATTTTACTGACTGTGTGGGCCAGTGAAGGCTGTGGGAATAAGCCAGCAGCTGATCACGGTGCTGGTTTAGCTCGGGGCCTGAACTCCTGTTTGCTGCGGGGCTGTGCTGGGAGTTAGCCAGGAATGGGAGCAGGGGTCTGCAGGTGCCACTCAGGTCTGGGCCATCACCCAGGACCTCTCAGCACAGATCTCTCTGCCCCTCTGTGTGGCTGCTCTGCATGATGCTTTTTAGAAATCTGGGCCACTTCCTCTAAAGGGACTGACAAAGACAAATGTGTAATTTCTGTTTGATCCTGAGGCTTACTGCAGACTGATTTATGCGTATTGTCTTATGTAGGGAAGCTTTTAAGAAACTTTTAAGAAATCTTCTTAGTGGTGTAACTGGTATTCACTAAGCTGGACAAATTTGGGAATCTAGTTTTTAATGCAGAGTCATGCCACTAAAGTTGTTTTTAAATTTTTTATTCAAGTGTTGTGTTTGAAAAAGAGCTAAGAGATACAGATTATCATAACTCCAATTCAAAAACAAAGTCCAAAATTAATTTATTATATGCTCTGGTCCTAGGTGGTTTAGTTAAGTAAACTTTCATTATTTCACCTACTGTAATATTTGAATGGGACTTGTAAGATATTACGTATTCATGACTTTGTTTTAAATATATGACCAGCAACTTATTAATATTTCTGAGTTCAAATGTACTTAATCACTTGTGTTGCATTATGAATCACCCTGTTCTTTCCTGTAAGTTTCCAGGGCAGAGAAGGATGCTCAGCGACTGCTAATGGTACTAAGAGATGCAAAAAAATCAAAGTACAGAGCATTTCTTCAAATTTTGCACAGATTCAAATGAAATATTCTCTATTCCTTCCAGGTCATTAGTTTAAAAGGTCCTTAAGTTAGGATAACTGTGTTAGTCAAGAGAAGGTTGTATTAAGCAATTTGAAAATTGAATTTTTTATCAGTTTTATGAAGATTGCTTCAAGGGTGTGGAATTTTTAATAACTTTCTTTTATGTTGAACTGCCTGCTGCAGCCTTCTTGGGGAAATAGAAGGAGCTGGAGATGAAATGAATGCTAACATGTCTGTTTCCTGGCTTTACCGTAGCAATTTTATAACTGGCAAGAAACACAAAATCCCTTTTCTGCTGTAAATCAGCATCTTTGGAAAAAGCCCTGGGATGGTACAATGGGTTACAGTTATCCTGTACTGTACTAATGGCAAACAGAGCACCAAGTTAATTGAAAGAGCAATCATGCTGTATTTCTGAAAAGTCAAGATAAAATAATTTTTCATAATGAAAGGGGAAATAAGGAACATTTCTGGCATTCGACAGAGTCAAGCCTTTATCTGGGCTTCTGCTGACGCTAACCTTTGTTCACAGGCTGCTAAGGTGGAAGTGTCTGTCACAACCTACCCCGAGCCCTGTGTTTCCCCCCGAGGGACGTTTCGGAGCTCCAGGGGGGCTTTGCTGGGCAGGGGCGTGGGGGAGGCAGCAAAAAAAGCAGCGGGTTTGCTGGTCAGCCCAGTTCAGGTGCAGGAATCACCGAGGCCATGCTGCAGCCTGCAGGGCACCGGGAAGGGTCTGCTGCCCCAGAGCTGCCCCTCAGCCAGGCTGAGACACAGGGACCATGTGATTGGAGGCCGAGAAACACTTCTGAAAGAAGAATTTCACCTGCTGTTGTTTCTCCTGTTACATAAAAATTTTGTTTCCTGCTTCTCCCAAAACACATTGTTGGGTTTCAGTTATTGTGAGTTTTCTGTTTAACTCTTCCACCTGCTTCTCCTTTCTGGGCATGTTGGTTTCCTTCATGTGACCTTGGTTTACGCAAAGCCTTAGAAACCAATGCCTCAAGAAGCAACTGTTCCCCTCTGTGCTGGCTTTGGAGGGTTAATTTGGGAACTGGCACTACAGAATTTGCAGGGGCAATATAGCACAATATTTAATAATCTATTTAATCAGCAGCTCTATTCTTGTGCATTTTGAACCCTTCCTGCTTTAAACCCACGATATTAAAGGTTTTGAAAAACGAAGTGGGGCAGGATTCATATACAATCTAGGAAATAGTGATGCTGGATGTTTTCTTGGACTCAGAACAAAGCAAGCTCTCTTCCTTTCATGGTGGGCTCTTGCTAATTCTTCACTCTTGACAGAGCATCAGGTTCACTCTGAGAATGCTAAATACAGCTCAGACAAATGCTGTTTCTCAACTCTGACAGCTTTCTATAGGAAGCACTTCTGTGCTATATACAGGCATATGATGCCTGGCATATCTGAAGTCTGTTCAGAGTTTTCAGAGTTTGCTTAATTAAATGTGATGATATGAATGCTGAGGGAAAAACCAGGCAGAAATAAAACTAACTGTACCTTTAAAAAAGAAAAAAAAAAAAAAAAGAAAAAAAAAGACATGCAACCTGAGAGTAACCAAAGAATTAGAAATATTTGCTTAGTAGCTACAACTGTGAAGATTTTCAAGACCACTTGTGTGCTTTGAACATTTTAACCATTGTGCAAGTAGTCACAACTGCAAACCTAAATCCTCTGTCCGGCTTTGAGAATGTCAGCCCTTTGGTTGTCACAGAGGTGCAGCTCACAGAACAGAAGTAACAAAAAATGTTGATTTTTTTCTCATTTTGATATTTAAATAAAGAAGTGGTTGGTTTTGCTATTAACACCTGATAAATATCTCAGGCTTATTAACTGAAAATATGGTTTTGGGAGAATGTTCCTATACTTATAGGAGAGCTGGTCTCAATGGCAGGCAATGATGCACTCACTCATTTCCTTGTGTGGAGAACAGGTTTCTTAGCTCTGTTTGTGCTCTGAAGTTTTCCATCAGTGCCTTCCAGCTGCACCTGCTGCCATTTTGTCTTCCTCCTCCAAGAGAAGCATCAAGAGCTAATTAATGTTAACATTTGAGGAAAGCCACAATGAAGCCCTTATAGGCACATTCAGCTTAAATTTTAAAGGTTGTCTGTACTGGAATATCTGTAGCAGATTGAACTGCCATACAACAAATTCCAAACATCACTTTGATAATTATTGTTAAATTAGTGCTAATGTTTCCTGGTGGCTTCTGGATGAGTTTTCACTTGAGCTCATAAACAGTATTGCTTTCTCAATATTACTGCCTGTGGATTTGACTTTTGATTTCAAAGACTTTGCTACTTAACCCTGAGGAATTTTTCCTTCCTTTCCAAATAGGAGTTGCAAGAGTGGGAACACTGAGTGTTTTCTCCAGAGAAAACAGATTGAAACAAAAAAATTAAAACACAAAACCTGCTCATATTTAAAAGGGGTCTCTGTATGGTCTTAAAGATGAGCGTACATGTAATATTTTTACATGCAGAATACATGTATTTATATACTTGTATACTAAATTGGGGCTTTGGATGTAAAAATCTTTCAAAGTAGAGCTACAGAAAAATAGTCTTGATGCACAGCTGTTCTGTTTCTGAGAAGGAAACCTCTCTGAGGTGCCAGAATAGCATGCAGGTTTGTAGGGGCCCACTTTAACACTATCTGTAGAGTTCATATGCATGTGTATATAAATGCACAAACGTATATTATCATACACAATGTGTACTCAGTCCTGCAGGTTAGGAGAGGACAGCCCTTCCTTGGGACGGATTTCCACACCTGCCTCTGAAGTGCAGTTTCTGAAAGTCAAAATTTTCTTGGAAAAGTACAATAAATAACACTGATGACTGAAGATGATATACAATTTCGTAGCTTCAGAATTTTCTCAGATTTTGTACCCTCTTTGTTAGTGTGATCATCAGAGATCTATGACAGAAATTCCTGATGTCTGTTTATTTCACAATCCGAAATGCTTATTAAATGCTATTCTTTTTAAGCATGAGGCTGAAGAAAATACCCCAGTACAGAAATCTGATAAGAAACTGCTGATCCTTGAAGTTCACCATGCCAAAGGCAGCATTTGATCACAGGTTCTCCCTTTTGTTGGTTATTGGCCCACACTGAACAAATACTCTGCATGTGCCATTTGCAGCTCAACGGTAGATTAATGTGCAGAGCAATGAAAATTTCAGTGGAAAAGAGAATTTGATTGCTCACCCTACAAGAGAGCTCCCACTGCTGGAGCTCAATGCAGCCTGAACCACCATGGGCTCAGATTTGAAAACCATCACTCCTTTCCAGGAACCTCCTTTAGGTTTACCCTCGCTCCATGGCAATTTAACCAGGCTTTCCTTCTCTTAGACTGGCAAGAAGAAAAAGAGGAGGCAGAAGTCAGCTGTCTAGTTACTACCAGCAGAAAAAAGAAAAGGTGGAAGCACCGCAGCTCTTGCGAGAAACCTGATCTTGGAAGGCTTTCCCTTACTGCTTCAGTCTCAAAGGATTTGGATAACAAGAGAAACATAAAGCTTTAATGTCTCTTTCATACTCTTGACTGAGGAATCCAGAGACACTTGAGTGCTTCTTGCTCGATGCTCATGCTTAGGATACTGGCCAGGAAGAAAAAAGGTGGAAAACTTCAGATTAACTGAATAAAGATGCAATATTAAACAAACCATTGGAAGCTGTTATATAGGGATTCTATCCTCTCCTTGGAGAAGCCCTGCTACTTTTCTGGTTTAAGAAGCATTGAAGACGTGGATTTATAGTTTCTTCCTATCCCAAACTAGCTTACATTTTAAGCCATTTGAAATGAAATCAAAGGTTTTTAGGACTATTGAAAATAACTTTGTTGCCTACTTTGTAGTTTAGACTTTGATACCTTTTGGTAAGGCTGCTGGATTTTTCTTTTTCTTCTTGGACTTCTCAGTTGTAGAAACAGAAAGCACTGAGAATGTGAAATAGTCTAGAAATGTTTGCTCTTCCATCAAGAAACACAACATGTCCTTTCAAAGCGTAATTGAGCAGCACAAAGCTAATTAGCTGTCCGAAGACATGGCATTTAATTCACAATCCAGCATTAATTTGTTCTACAGACTGAGCTTATCTCATATATAAATGCCTTTGCCCTGTGGCTTTCCAAACAGCTGCAATATAAAAAAAAGACTGATAACTCTGTCATGTAAATGTTGCTTGCTTTCTTCACTTGTGCATAAAATATTGAACTGCATGTGAATTGTAACTGGAAAGTTTTCACGGTCACAACAGAAAAATAATTTGTATTTTTATTCCCTTCTAGCTGGGAATAATGTTATCACTCTGGGAAGCAAAAGCCATCATTTGAGGTTTGTGCTAGATTATCATTTACAACCTGTTAACCTAATGTGTAATTTAGATGGTATATTGAATAAATAGTTTCAAAGCTTTTTGTGGGTAGTAAATAATTGCCTTATCACTTTCTCTTTATTGTAAAAATCCTAAGTATATTTGTTAAGCGATTAAAACACAGAGGAATTGCTGCAGTTAATATGAAAGAAGTTTTATGTTGTTAATCTTTGAAGCATATAGCATCATTTTCAGAGACTATTTAACAAATTCTCTCCCTTCTCCATGTCCAATAAGAAAGCCATGATTTTCTTAGGTTCTGCAGTGAATGAGTTCTTGAAGGATGACTTCTCATGCCCAAATGCTAAAGCCTATAACATTACTCTGGGTGTCTTGCTGAATTCATTGATCTACAAATGTTTGCAATCAATTTCCCCTCCTCTTAGTACAGTTGATTCCTTTATACTTTACATTATTTCTTGCAGTGTCCCTTAGGAAAGAAGTGTGGACTCTTTTTGCAGAGACCAAATGACACACTTGGTCCTTAAAATATGCTTGCGGTAAAGTTATTTTTTCCATAAAAAATTTTCTTTGGCCATCCATGACAAAGAATTTGGAGGTGCTCATATGGGGGCTTTCCCCAGGCTCTGATGAATTCTCAGGAATGGGCCTCCAGTGTAACTTCCCTTTTAGGATGAATCCTAAAGGCCAAAGGGACAGAGCTGATGTTACTTGGGCTGCCAGAGATTGGGAGTAGGGGAGGAGAATGTGAAAGAGGGGAAGAATGAGAGGAAAAAGTTATTACAGAATGGGCTGGAAGAGACAACTGTCAGTAAGAGAACTTTTGCCAGTGTAAGGGAACTTTTGCCAGTGAAGTGAGATGTGACTTCCCAAAATTTAACACTGATCCATATCAAGTGATTAGGGATAGGAAATAAAGATTTCTCTCTTCTATTAAAATGTGGTCATGCCACTCTTTCTCACAGATGGCTTGTTCTAATGCTCCTTTCTGGCTAGTGACTGGAAATGAGGGGATATTAATCCACTGCCTGTGAGCCTGCTACTCTGCTGCTGAGTGTCCCGTGTGTCCTCTCTGACATCCCCTCTGGCCTGTGTGTCCTTATCCTCTATTCCATGGAGTCCCTCTTCTGCCTCTTCCTCAGCCTCGAGTTGGTAAGGTGTGTGTGGAAATAAAAAGTAAGGAAATCACATCATTATTTGCTCATATAAATTGGTTTCTCGGGGTAGACTAATGGAGTGCCAGTGATTTATAAGGGTTATACATCAAGAAAAGAGATAATGGAAAGATATTTTCCATTTTCAAACATTAAACAAAAAAATAAAGAAGACAACCCTATGAATTTTATTGCTAGGTCATAATATATCTTCTTGTAGTTAATATATCTATATTTAAAGAGGCCAGTATTGAATTTCAGGATTTATAGGAAGCTCTGGGTATGGTCCTTCCAACCTCAGCTTGCAGCTGCACACCTGGATGAGATACTTTACAGGGGAAATATTTAGAACATTCTGCCATGATTGTTGTTGTTGTTGTTTTTAAATTAGTTTGTGTTTCTGACCAATTTTTTGTCTTTGAAATACTTGGAGAACAAGTTAGGAGTATTACAATTTATGACTATTTATATTTCAGAAAAGTTGGATTATCTATTTTATTACAACTGAATTAGTTCCTTTTGGTTGCCAGACTGTGTTATCTGCATACACAACTTCACTGCACATCCTCACTTGTAGCAATCCTTCATTTTGGCACCAGCTTTAATATCATTGTTTATTCTTATCTATTATGTTCCATGAGAGATTTAGGAAAAGTTTATTTTTTTATTAAATGGCAACAGTTATTGCTGATGGATGATAATTTATAACTCTGCTACCAGTAAGAAAGAAATAAGCCTTTTGTTTTTATTAGGCTCTTGGTATAAAAGAAATGGCTGATTGCTGGTATAAAAGAAATAAAACAACTCATACATCCAGGAAAGCTTATTGCATTATCAGGCAATACACCTGCCTAACTGATGAATAGGACTCAGTCTTGCAGTTAATAAAAACCTGAAGTTATTTCAGGCTGAAATATTGTAGAATAAAACAACGCAAATATTGTTCATGACAATTTCACCATCATAAAGAAATTGGAGGTCTTAGCTGTGAGTTGAAGAAAATCAGTGTTCTGCTCTAAGTCCAGGCTTTTGGCTTTTCAGATTCATTTTTTGCATTGTTTTCTAAACATCAAAATGGCCATTTTATCTTTAAATTATGTTCAATTCAAATACAAAAATTACTCCTTACTAATGAAAGTATTGCACATTTATAAAAAACTATGAATTTTCATTTAGCATTTTCTTAAAATAATACAAAATATAAAACTATTTGGATAACAGACTCTAGTTGTCCTGGTGATAGCTAATTAACAACTAGAAAATTTTTTCTCAGCAGGATTTTACAGTCTACCACTAGACTACTGTCTCATGAAAATAATAAATATCCCAGCAGAAGCAAATTGAACCATTTTCCTTCCAGATTTTTCCCTTTTCCACCAGAAGCAGCACTGTGAAATGGGCTGCACAAGTTCCAGAGATGAGAAGGAAGGACAGGAGAAAGGATGAAGAGAATTCATAAGGAAGGCAACAACCCAAAGCAAGCACTTGCCCCTTCCCCAAGCTCCAAACCCCCATTTCTCCAGCTCCTTATGATGTCCACTGATTTCACTGGGCTTTTGGCAGGACATCTTCACTTTGGCCAGGACCTGAGTTTCTCAATGGTCAGGGCTCCAGGACAAGCTCTGTGTGCCCTCCTTGTCTTCCTCCTTGTTGATTTCCTTGCCTTGCTCTTCAGGAACCGCAGCAAGAACAGGGCTCATGAGATGCCATTTGTAACTACCCAAGTGTCTCATTTAAATGTTGAGGGAGGACCAGGCACGTGGCAGTGCTGCTCATGCTGTGAGTGGGAAACGCAACCCCTTCGTTATGCTGCTCCAAAGGTATTCCACAAATGACAATGCTCAGTCCACGGGTTCCATAAGTATTTGAATGGAGAGGCTGGCATCACAGCTTTTAGGTAGAAGACCTTTGTAAAGCATTTTTGTCCGTGTGTCCCCAGGACAAGATTTCTTGGATGATGTTCGAAAGGAGATTTGGACTTGGTAGCTTACCAGTTCAATGAAAGTGTCTCTTACATTTTTGCCTCAGTTACTTACACCTTCAAAACAAATTTTAAGTAACCTTTTGGGCTTTCCATGACAATTATTCTTGTCATCTTCTGCATACAGAAAGCCTTGAAAGTACAAGTTAACTGTTCCTTCTTTACCTCCACCTTGTTTCATTAAATTTTGTGCTAATTTCCCATGGCTCCCATTGGACCGTACATTCTGATTCCCGTCCCCTTTGAGCAGGTGAAAACACATTTACTTTGTAAATAGATGGTTTTTGCAGTTTAATGTACTTCAGGTCTTTCAGGTCACAGCAAGTCTGCTCAATGAAAGAACTGCTAGGTGACTTCTGAAGCATTTAAAAGCAAACTAAAGAAATTACTGGTAAGTAGCTGTCAGATTCAAAAGTATTTGGCTCCACGTGGTATGTTGCAGCCTTTCTAAATGCTAAAACAAATTGTTGGTTATCAGAAAAATCAAACCAGGTCTCAACTCACATTTTCTATACAGTGTTCTGAAATGTTAACACATAAATACTTGTGGAAAGCAACTAGATTAACTATTCAATGAAACAGAGGAATTATCCTTCTCAGAGGGCAAGACCATAAAAATTAAAAATCTTTTAATAATTTATTTCCAAGGGCTGGTCCCGTTACTCTATTTGACACATTCTGGCTCCTCTTTCAGTCTCCCTTAATAAAGAAAACATCCAGGAATGTATGCAGGGTGTTCTCGTTATATTTAGGGAGCATGGTGCCCTCACAAACCAAACATCTGAATTACCTGGAATAGAGTTGTGGTGGATTGGTACCTCAGTTGGCTACCAAACTCCCCCCAGCTGCTGTCCCACTTTCCCTCCTCAGCTGGCCAGGAAGAAAATAGGATAAAAATGGTTCTAGGCTCAAATAGAAATGGGGGGATCACTCACCGATTACCAACATGGTCAAACACTGAATTTGTGGAAAATTAATTTAATCTGGAGCTGGGATGCAGTGCCTCTCCGGAACACCTCCTCTGGCCTGGGGTCCTGCATGGGCTGAAGTGTAGATATCTGCTCCCATGTCGTCCTCTCCACAGGCTGCAGGGAAATTCCAGCTCCACAGCCTGGAGTTCCTCCTCCCTCTCCTTCTTCTCTGGCCTTGGTGTTTGCAGCACTGACTTTGGTGCATCTCACTCCTCGCTGCTCTGCAGAATGTCCAGCACAGGAGCCCCGCTGGGAGAACAGGTTTCCTACAGCCAAAGCAGCTACAAATACAACCCTGGGTCTGCAAAGCAGTTCTCTGTTCAGGACTGTCCTGTAAGAAGTTTACTACAGTGTTTCAGGGCTTGTAGGGCTCTGTAGAGAGCCTTCATGTTTCAGTTTGGCAGAACTTCCGAACTGAAAGTGTTCACAACTGAAACCCGGGGAAATTGTAATGCTTTAGATGCCAAAACATGTTTACTGAAGGTAGCACTGACTCTCTTACAAGGCTCTGTAGAAAACTGCCAGTCACAAAATCTGTTAGTTTGCTTCCCTGATGTCTGGATGGCATCTAAATTGTCCTTGTGTTGAACTCCCACTGCCATCGATGAGGCACATCAAAGGTGAGCACAAAGAGAAGTTAACTTTGTTTTATAATGTGATGCTGTAGAGTTCAGACACAATGTTGTGTATCATTTCAACATGCAGTTCCTCCCAATTTACATTGAATAGGACTCACTGGAGAGTATTCTGTCTCTTGTCATTCGTATAATGGACACTGATTTTCCCCAAAGAAGTCTGACCTAATTCTCTTGGCAATTCTGATGCTATTTCTAAGACAGTCAAAAGACTATAAATGAATATATCCCCTCTGATCATAAAAATCAAAGCAAGCATCGCACATTAATGGCAGACTGTGACCCCAAAGTTTCAATAATCTAAGAACAGTGTACATCAGCCAGGTTTTTCATGTTCAAAGCCTTGAGCCAAGCCATAAGGTCTTGAATAAGGTCTTATGCTCTTTGTGAAGAGCTGACATTTAGATTTTATAGAGTAGGACACTGGGAATTAGAAAAGTCAGGTTTTTCTGGTTCAATACCACAATGAACAACATCAACACAATACTTTCAAACTTTCAGCTGCTTTTTTGTTTCCCTTTAGCTCATTATAATACTGCATGTTGACAGATTTATTCCTTAAAGGCTGTGATGAAGTTTTTTCCATGGAGAGAGATTTTCAGCATATTGAGATGGATCCAAAGAAAATATAACAGTTTCTTCCAAGGCTCAGGCTATCAAACAGAATAGAGGGGAACACATTTTTCCATAACACTTTCCTCCTGAAAAGATCAAAGCAGATGAAGTTTTATAACCACTAGACTCATGAGAAGTTTTCTCTTTCCTTGCTAGAGAATTGCAAATTTTCTTTGATTAGAAAGAGATTTTCTGAAAGACACCTCTTTTGTACAGTGATTAAAATGTAATAACCTCAAGACGTTTCTTAAAATAATAGTAGAAGCTTTAATAGTCACCAGTTTGACCTTTCCTTATCGCTTTACAGAATATATATCCATAAATAAAAGAAAATGCTAGAATTGATTGCATGTGTCAGACACCTCTTAGACAAGAGCACGTATAAGTTTTAAAATTGGCAGTATATTGAAAATTTTGGAATTTAAAATCAAGTTATTTCATAAACTTGGGAAGAATCCTAAGTGTCACCCTGTACTTATGAGCAATCCTACAGTAATAAATCATTCACATGCACATAATAAAACCCTAAAAATACTAGTATTAGGTTAGGGAAGCAGCTGACTTACAGCGAGTTTTAGAAACAGAGCTGGGAGAAAATGTATTTAAAAATGAGGAAATATGTAACACCTAGAAGGTGTAATTTAAAACCTAGCAGAAGAAAATAAGCAGACAGTATGTGTATTCCCCAAACAATTTAGTAATTTTACTGTTTTCTCCTTTCAGAAAGCAGTCTCTGCCATGGTAAAGTGCTACAGCTTTTTTCAGATGTGATACCATTCAGTCTGAATGCTCAGTCATGGGGTCATTTTACTGTGTGTGGGAGTGAATGCTCTGAGAGTCAGAAATCTGAGTAATTAAATCGGAAGTCAATTTCAATGGCTTAATTGGCTGAACATTCTTTGCCAAGTACAGAAAATGCCATGAGGTAGCTTTTTGTGAGAACTGTTTATTTATACAATTCTTCTATAGAGGTGCATTTACTCATTCTTGTGGTTTGGTATCTACAACGATTTTTGAATTGCTAACATGCTGCAGGTATCTCCAGATAAAATGATGCAAGCTGCAGATTTCTTTTCCTCATGACTTATTATTCCTCTTCATATAAAGTTTGAGATATCCTTAAAATTTTGCAGCTGATAAACATGAAAAAATTCGTCAGCACTCCCACTGGAGCCTCAGGGGACTTGTACGCATCCTTAAATATTTGGTTAAATAAAATGAGGAGTGGATTTTATCCTATATGCACTTTTCCCTTCTAAAAATTGCTGCTAGTAGTAAGACCTACTCATATTCAGGACTTACTGAACCAGGGCAAGCTTTACCCAGCGGCACTAAACCCACCAGCTGTGAGGGGGTTGCTTTGCATTGCAGTGGCTCTTGCAAGGCAGCTCAGCTCAGTGCTTAACACCCCTACTAAAAGGCAAAATATTTTCCGTATGTGCTAGAGGTGCATTTGGTTTAGGAATTTTTGGGTGATTAGTTGGATTCTTCCTGCATTTTACACAATAGTACTGTTTTAAGCTCCTCAATTTTTAATTGTACATTTACAAAATGTGTTCAAAATTAGGATTGTGCTAAGCATTTTCATTAAATGTTTTTAAAGTGGGCCTGGCCTGGAAGTCAGATTTTGTTGACTTTCCGTGGGGTCTTAGCTATGTAATCACTTTTAGCCCACTGCAGTATCAGGTAAAACGTATCAATGTAAAATCATGCACGTGGACCCCCTGGCTGTGAAGGGCTGAACTCAGACTGCAGCTTGCACACCGAGATCAAAGGCAGTGTTAGAGCAAAGGCAGCAATATAACCACGGCAGCCCAGGCAGGGGTCACAAACCCATCCAGGATTTACTGCAAGTGCTCCCACCTGGCCCCTGTGCTGTGTCAGGAGTACCAGGATCATACCTTGCACGGTTATGTGGTGCCGAGATGCCTATCTGAATTACAATAATATCTTTGACTGAAGTGAGGACAAGTTCTGAGCACTGAAGTCACTTTTGAAAATGAGATTTAGCTGAGTTCGAAAATTGGATTTCCCTGGTCTATTGAGAGGCTTCTAAAGGACCAGCCAAGTGGGACAGAAAACAGGTTTATAAATGAAATATGTTATTTACTGGCGGAACATTAGGGATGCCTCTGGTGAAGTGTTTTGAATAAGTTTTCCACTGAAATTATTAGTGAGCTGAATTCAGAAGAAAGTAATGGCTTCATTAGTTGCTATGATACAAAGTAAAGTAAAAATTCTCACACTGTTATAACTGCTGGTGTTGTAAAATAAAATGTTCTGCATCTTATGGATACTTCATGTTTAACCCACATTTCCAAAACTTCCCAGAATATATAAACAAGTATTCTGTTTTTCCACATCAGGTGCTGGAAAAGCTTATTACAGCCTGTTTCTGCAGCTTAGCAGCTTCTTTACAGTACAGTGACTGGTGTTTGATATGTGAATAAAGCAGACAAGACACATCACAGAATATAAAAGGATCAAAACCAGAATGCTCCTCATTACCCCTGGTTTGGGCTCTTGGAGATGTAACAAACACCTGACTAGCACTGGAAATATATGCAAAATTCTGTGCATCAATAGGTTTCTGTGACTTTCGCCAGTGAAGTGTTTACACAAAACCAATTCTTTTGTACAAGCATTTATATCCATGAAAGTGTTTACATCTTAATCTGAAATGAGAAACTATCCCATTATTGGAGAAAGGCTCAGTATGCTAAAAATGACACGTCTGCATGAGGAAAATTAACTTCTTAATTGTATGGCAAAGCACACAAGGTCTCACTGGAGATCAGAGGCCCCGTTGTGCTAAGGTGTGTATAAGCAAAACTGCAGACAGTTCCTTCTTCTTCCTGTATGTATTTTCCTCTGAAATATTTTTCCTAACTCAGCCAGAATTTCTAGCCAAGGCGTGAGAGCCATTTGGTGAAGGTCTGCTTTGGATTTTGGGCCCACTTTACTGTGAACCAGGTGAAGAGGACTGGAGGGAGGAAAACAGTAAAAGTTAGTGGAGACATCACAGAAAAATACTGTGTTATTCCTTCAGAGAAAAAAGATTATTTAGCGCATTAATATTTTAGTTCCTTATTGTTTTCTTCCCTATTGCAGTTGTCTAAGTTTAAGACATCCTTAAGATAAAAGAAAATGGCACCATAAAACCCATGCTAGTCTGGGGAAGACTTTACTTGAATTTCCTGTATTTTCATGGTGTTTTGGAAACTAAAGCTGAGGGGGACTTCAGAGGACTGCAAAAGAAAAGAAAGAAAAGAGTTTTAGGACAATATTACACTATGAATCATACTTCTGAATCTCAGAATGCTAACCATTGTTGGACTGTTTCTAAAAAACCTGGAAACAAGTGTTTAGCTAACCTGAAAGGCAGAAGGGAAGGCAAAGTCTCTTTAACACAGAGTGGTCAGACTTTGACCACAGTTTGACTGCACAGCATCACCACTGGAGCACAAAGTGAGTGATATTGTGATGCCATGAACTGTAGTCAGAATCAATATATTAAGTTTGGTGCAACAAAATCAGCCTGTACTTGAAAGGAAGAAAATTTATTATTGTGTTCAGGACTTGAAAAACATCATATCCAAGGCGAGTTTCTCTGGAACATTTGAAATTCTTGAAGGCACGGAGGGTGGTGATAAAACAATGGGTGAGGCCTGGATGTCCCCGCTTTATAGAATAGAAACCCAATTTTATACTCTAGAAAACAGAGAGAGAACAACTCTGTTTAGAAAGCAGCAGAGAACAACTGTGGCACCTGAAAAATTTCTCTGGTTCTCTCCCTACTCCATGTACTTCAGACCTATCAGAACAGTGGTCCAAAAGCCATCAGGCTCCAGGTGAATTCGTGTTTTCCCCGTTTACAAGTTATTCACCTACAGGTTTCGATGTGTACTGGAGATAGAACGCTTTCCAACAGTCTCCAACAGCCCATGTGCTGTGCCTGGGTGCTCCCCACTGAAGCCAGGTTACTGCTGCCAGTTTGCTGGACTGTGTTTGTCTCTCTTTTTAATTGTTAACTTGAAAAATACTAATCCAGGAGCATATAGAGTGCTTAGATGGATCATTCCCCTTTGGAATGGGTGGAATTTTCAGCTTGGTTATCTTACACCACTTCAATGAAGGTGAAGATTTCTAATCTGTTGGTCAGCAAGTGACCCAGTCTTTATTTTTCCCAGAATTTTCTGCAGTCAGAGAGTAATTTCTGAAAACTTTGTCTTGTGCCAGTGGCTGCCTCCTCTCTCCCTACTCAGGCTGGCCCCCATAGTATTTGGAGTAGGTTGACCTGGGCAGGGTAGGGCAGGTTTTCTGGAAACCTGTGGCTGGTAGCAGCAAATCCTCCTGTCCCCTAGAGGGTTCTTCAAGGGGGCTGGGAATGGGAAACAGTGGAGAAGTGGCACAAATCATTTATACAGAAGCAGGGAAAATGTCCACTTAATTTTGCGTGTGCGGATGATGATCTGCACAATATTTCACTGAGATGTCTCTGTATCTTGAAATGTGGATTCATCTTTCTCTTATGAATTCTTTCAGAAATTACTCTTCAAAAATGTGTCAAGCCATGTAATAGATTTGTGTGGCTCTGACAAATTACAGGAAGGAACAAAAACGTTTCTTTCTCCTTACTAAAAAAAAGGCCAATTTGAGACACTTTTCAACATGAATAGTTCTAATTTAATGGCATCTCAGTAGTCAGATCTTCTCAGAGTATTCAATGACAAAACACAACCATTTGCAGTGGCCTGTGTGTCATTAAAAGAAATTGAACATATTGATGAATGCTCCTGAAATAATTTTCACTGTTCCCAAGACTGCAAGGATTTTCAAAGCAGTTGCCTAGGACTTGGTTTCAAAGAACACTGAAAAGCTTCCTGTTACTTCACTGTGCCCAACGGTTTTAGCAGTTTATGGTGCTCTTTGCATATCTGCTTGCTGAGAGATGTCCAGAGAAGTGAAAACATTATGACCTGGGTGCAAAAAGACGTTCAAACACCTTGATGGTACCATCCAGTAGAAGATGTTATGATGCTCCCCTATCTTTGTAATCCTAAACATGTCAGTGTCAAAGAACTGTGAAGAGGTTTTTTTCTCTTTATTTTTAGCACATTCTTAAAAAAAAAAAAAAGCTAAAAGTAAAATCACTGAGGCAGGCTTTGACACATCTATATTCTTACTAAAATTTCTCTTGAATACTGATTTGTTTGTACAGGTTTGGTTTCCATATAATCCTGTACTTGTCACAGAAATGCTTTCCTTATCAGAAACATGACAGAGAAAATGAGTCCTCTTTAAAAGAAAACACCAAAAAAAATGGTAAATGTTTGCATCATGGATTCTGAGAGCTTTCTTGTTAAGCTGTATTATTTCCTTTTGCCACTAAGCTCAAGTGAGGACTCTTATTTCACATCATTAGCTTGTGAAATCTCTTTGGTAAGCCTGACTTGTTATTGGTCCTGCCACTTATCCAGCCTGATTTACAAAGGTTGTCAACGTCTCTAGCTCCCTGTAACTTAAATGGGACTTGCAGATGCTCAGCAGTTTTAAATATCAAGCCAGTAATTTTTTTCAGCAATATATTTTACCCTTCAATTTTTCTAGTCTTTTGTGAAATAGTGCTTTGGCTGAAGTTCTCCATTGTTGGCTTAGATCTCCCTTCCTTCCCATGGGAAGGAACCTGCTCTGTAGCCAAAAGTTATCAGTTATACAAAAGGTCTATTTTAGTGCTAACTATAAATTAACTCAATCATCATAGTAAGTAAGAAATCTACCAGCAAGCTCTCTGTTATTCTGAGTGTTACTCTTTTCTTCTTAATCTTTGTTCCTCTGTTTAAATACCAGTTGTTTTAGTTATTTTTTTCCTTTTGGCCTGTTTTTACTACCACACAAAATTGTGATTGGAAGATGTCTGAAAACCATACAATGTCATACTCAGTGCTGTATTCAGTATGTGATGCAAGTAGATTTAATACCAGGTTTAGTATTAGATATAATATCATTATATCTAAATAATGTAGATTTTGATACACCTAAAAGGACAGATGAGTCTCTAGTAGTTAACTATAGTAATCTTTGTCCCTGTATCCCCAAACAGTTATAAAATTATGACCATTGGGTTGTAGATTTTACAGAGAACTGCAGTCACTGGAGTGCCTGTCACCTTACACCAGGCCAGGAGCTGCTTTGGAGTGTAGAGTTGTGCACAGCTAACAGCTCTCTCAGATTTTATTTCTTGATAGAAACTATTACCAACTCACCCACAGCCACTTTGCTGTTCTTTGGATTTTGTCTTGACTTAGGGTTTTTTTTTTAAATTTTGTATGCAGATTCTTAAATTCTCTCTTTGTACCCCAAATTATTCAGCCTCGCAAGTGTATTGCTGAGTTTTTGCAAAATGCTTGGAGGTGCAGTTTCAAAGGAAGGTATATTAAAGAGCTTTGTGGGTTTGCTCACATAATGATCTCCCTGAAGTGATATTCAATTCACTCTGTGTCTACTTGGCTAACGATGGCATGAGACACTGGTAATTAGATCTGTAGCTGTTTAGTTTTTCAGAGGAAGAGGAAAGCAGGAGAAGCTAACACGAGAAAAAGAAAGGTTTCATGATGGCCCTAGGTATGAGGTTTTCCAAAGTGTATTACAGACAAAGGTCCCTGTCTTGCTGGTTTGTATTGCAGACACAGGAGTAATAGGAAATCTTAAGAAAAACATTTTGTGTGATGTAAAAAAAGCCTCAATCAGAGGTCAGCGACTTTGAGCTATGAATAAACACCCAATTTTCATTGCATATCCATTCATGCTAATAACAGATGATTTTATGCATGTATGTAGCAGAAGGAGGATGTGTGCAGGGTGTACTGACAGGCTTCAGTGCAGAGATAATGGCGAAATGAAAAGTTGGAGATGAGAGAAGCAGAGATGGAAAGTGAGGAGAAGTCAGGACAGAAAGATTGACTCAGATATGGGTGTAAAGAGATGGAACTGAGAATAGGATGGTTAAAGTACAAGAAAGGTGGACAGGGAAAATAACACTACAGGAAATGGAAGAAAGAAAAATTGCAAAGAAAGTTGAAAGAAAATAATGGGAAAGAAGAAAGATAGGAGAAAATAGGGCATATTTGTGTTGCTCTCAAAAAGCTGTGCACTGGCACACTACAAAGACTAGAAAAACATAAAGTTCCTTTTTCCTTCTGCAGGGAAAATGATTTGTGAGATTGAGGCTGGAAAACATTGCTTCAAGCAGTGCTTTTGGGCACAGTGAAAATGATTATTTGTCCCCAAAAATTTCAATGTGAGCAAGAACAGCACTAGGGAAGAGGCTGGTGGGACAGCATGGTCCAAGCAATGCAGTGCCTGCTCTAAGCAGCAAAGCTATCGGCCAAATAATTTAATTTATGAACAGATCCAACACCAAACCCTTACCTAAGTGTGGCACTGGGATTGCATGATCAAACCTGATGATGTTTTTATTTATCTGCTCAGGATTTAGCTTTGCTGAGGCCTCGGCTCCCAAACCCTCCCCAGCACTTTTGTCAGTCCCAGCTGTGCTTTGTGGCAGGGCAGGTTTTGGCAGGAGGTGTTTGAATCGAGCAGGTCCCAGCTCCAGAGCCGAAGTACAGGAGATGCTGCTGGGCCCCATCTCAGTGGGAGAGGAACAGGAGCCAGGCTGCAAGTGGGATTTCCTCTTTTGGGCTTCCAGGAACTGCGTTTTGGGACACATCAGGAAGCTACATTGTTTATGTGCCAAGTGGGCACGGACCCGCACCTGTCTTTAGTGGTTGCTTTGATACCCGGGATCTTGTCAGCCATCATGTTTTCAGGTGGAGGTTTAAATCTAATCCATCTTTCTGAGATGCAGACAGTATCCTGTGCTCAAATGGAAGGCCACTTCCTGGAAAGTGCCAAGGATTTTCTAATTTTTGTCAGAATTTTATTTGACTTGTGTTTGTTTTATAACTCACTCATTTGTGGTAGAATTTATCTTTTACTTACTAGCACATGTTAGAATTGGAAAGAACTGTTTCTTTTAACTTTATTAATATAAACATATGAACAGTCTGCCTAGAAAGACATGTAGGAAAGGAGCATGTGAAGAGTTAACACACTTAAAAATCTCTTTGGTTGTCAGAATAATTAATGCTTCCAATAAACATGCTAATTAGTTGACATGGAGAATAATCTTCCTGCGTACATGTTGGACTTTTTCATATTATCCTGAATGCAAACACCACCTTATCATATCCTTACCTTTGAACACTACCTCTACATCATTTCCTGGGTTTAGACACTTGTTATTGACTATACAAAGAGCAGCAAAAAGACTTAATAAAATCTGACAGCAGGCAGCTTTTCCTGCCTGGAAAGATTAAGTGCTTAGCACTTTGCATTTCAATTACCTAAAACTAATGGAAAAAATATTTTACATTTTAGCCCCTTATTTGGCAAATTGCTTGGAGGAAAAAATATTTCTGATCTAGAATTACGTTATTCTTTTAAAACTGGTTGAAAAGTGGATTAATCTATTGGCTGCAATATATAACACTGCTTTTTTAATTAAGCAGATATTATGCAAATTTTAATCAATACTATTGTGTGTCTTCTCTTTGCTAATTCGGACACTGCCAGAATTTTAGCTCTTTCCTAATCGAAAAGTATATTTTAGAACTGCTTGTATAAATTGTTTCCTATAAGTCATGACTATTCTAATCTTCATAAATTAGCTAAAATACTTTCCTATGCTTACCAAGACCCATAAATGAACGTAATCAGTAGAGATTTTTCTGTTTGAATGGTCATTATATGGAATAAAACACCAGCTTGAATTCCAGTTCTTCATTTGTTCTGTTTGAACTTAAGGTTTTTCATGCAGAAGAATGGTTATTTAAAGCAGCACATACAAATGACTTGAATCACACTGTTTACTGAATACTCTCTCCATAAATTATAATTATATCCTTCTTTTTCAGTATTGTGTATTTCAGTTCTAACAAGTGCAACAAATCTCTTGGCTTATGGATAAAGGGCTTGCCAATTTCAATATTTGAAGTGCTCTCTTGCAGAGCAATCGTGTATTTCCCTGCAGGTACATCATAGTTTAAATATTGTTAGTAAGAGTAAAAAGATCATTTTTGATCATGAAGTGAATGATGCAGAACATGTCAGGAAATTATATATGAAGTATGGCATCATTTTAAGGGTAGAGGCCTTGATGCTTCTGCGTTACTCGGTCGAATGTTCCCGCTGTAGCTGTTGCTGACATCTCCTGAGTGATATTGCCCTTTTAGCCTGGGCAGTTGCCAGCATTGCCCTCATTTATCCTCTTCTTTTGGGACTAGGAATGATAATAGGGGTGAAGTATTCCTTTGGAGCAGCCATATTTATTAACAGATTGCACAAAACCCTGTTCCCTTTGAGTGCAGTGGAGGTGAGCTGCTTTTAGGGATGTCTCAGCAGCAAGTCCTTCACCAGAAGGGACAAAATTCAAGCTGCTCCACACTTGCTCCTGTCACTTTCTTTGGTTTTGGCACATCCTTCCTGCAGGGCTCTGGTTATGTCACCAGTGCTGAGCAAAGGCTGCTTGTGGGAACACCAGACAGTACCTAAAAAACCAGCTAGACAAAGATGTTGGGGTTTAAACTCATTTTCTCAGTGTAGTACAAGAAAACTGCTTTTTAAGACACAGAAATCTGAGAGAATCTGATAATTTTGGAAGGATTTCTGCACAAGGCTGAAACTCTCCTTTACATGAAAATGATTGAGACAAACATCCAATTCAAAGTTTCCATTATCTTTGTGATTATGGAGCTTCCTGAGGATGTGAGAATAGGCTCAGGTAGCACAGGAACACAAACAGTTCCTTCTGCCCCTTGGTTTACAAATGCGAGGCATGTCCAGCTGCCAGCAATTAATGCATTAAAACAAGAGAAGAGTTTTCCTTTAGGAATTCCTGGCTAGCTTGGTTTTCATTTTTCTGAGAAAAAAATGCAGATGTAATTTTGTAGCAGATGTATTTTGTTTTCAAGTTAGTGGTATGTGGCATAAATAATGTCTGATATCTCCACGCTACTGCATGAAGTAGAAAAGTGACTCAATAAGATTTTATAAACTGCCTCACAGGGCTGTGAGCAGCAGCCTGTCAGATGACGAGGTGCAGTGGCTCAGGAATAGCTCTGCGCCTGGGAAATGGGTGATGGATCATCCAGTCACCAACTCCCTGAACTGTCAGGGGATATATCTGAGTGATTTTCAGTTAGGGAGCATGTAATCTCAATGACTGTCCTGAAAAAAAATTAGCATAGCTCCAAGTGGGAGCTCCATCCCAGGGAGACACATTTCCTCATGATGGAGTTGAATACAGGTTTGGAAAAAATAAGTGGACTTTTACTGTAGCGAGGAGTCAGTCAATGTGTTGTAGCACTGGCTGAAAAGAATGATGAGAAAATCATAAAGAGGTATTTTTTGAGTGGGAAACTTCTCATTTCTGGATTTTTTTTCTGTTTAAAAGGGAGATATATGCTTACAACTATTTATTCGTTGATGTTGATGCAAACATTTTACACCAGTTGAACCTTTCTCTACCTCTTCTACTTCACTGCACAGTATAACACAAAATATCCATTTTCAACCCTAAGATTTTAATCAGACAGGCACAGACATTTAATTAGTACTTTGGTAGATAAGTTACTCTTCAATGGAAAGAGCTACATGAAAATTTGTTTGCAGTGTTTGCTATACATTTCTCAATATCTCGGATGTATTTATTTCAGAGTCTGTATAATAATCAACAGAAATCTGCAGCATGGAAAAGATAATAGAGTAGTTCAGGATCGCTGTTTCTGACAGGATTCTTTTCTCTTATCATTTTTAAATACCTCTACTGAGCTAAGGGATGCTAAAAGGGGAAAAAGGGGTGTTCCTCAGGCAGAAGAGCTGTGGGCAGAAGTTAACTCATAATCTCCAGTATCTCATTAAATGCTCTTATTACTGACAAAAAAAAGTGGGCAAAGAGTATTGTGGAAGTGAATTATGGCTGCTGTCTCCCCCTTGTCGTGGCAACACAGAAGTGTCACCTCTGAGACCACAGCCTAGAAGCAAATAGATAGTTTCAATTATCTAATTTTTGCAATGAATGAGACCTGTTTATTGGAAATCTATACATGGTTGGCAATGGCAAATGGTAACTGTGCATATATCCAGTGCAGGACTGGTTAATTTACAGCCTCTTCTGAACTATAGAGTAGCAATGTTATTTCTAGAAATGAACACAGGCAGGATAAGTAGCCATGGCAGAATAAGCAAACTTTGTCTCTCTTCTTAATGGCTTTCAGTTGTTTACATTCATATTTATTTAAGAGTGAGCCCTGGCTGGAGGTCCTCATTTGGTAGGTCAGGACCTTTTATGCCACATAACTGAAGACAATCACTGTTTTTGTGAAAGTTGGGACAAAGTTTATAACAAGATGCCACATGTGAAAAACAAGCAAATAAGGGTCACATTTGCTGCAGTCACAGATTAATAGAACCAGAGAAGCTGACAGCAGCTCGTGACAGCTTTACCAGGAATTGTTCTCAACCACGCAGTGACATTTTACCATTAAACAGCTCATTGTTTTCCCAAGTTTTGCACGTGGTTTTGCTCTGTAATCCCTAAGATATGTACACAAAAAGGATGGCCAAAACCTTATTCTCGGCCTCTATTTAACACAGGGGCTTTATGCAGTGAAATATCTTGCTCAAGTCAGTGAGGAAGTGCTCCCCCTTGCCCAGACAGCCCTTGTGACACGAGGTGTCTTGCCACCTGCAAAGCACATTTTGACCATAAACTTAATCCTGTTGCTATGGGAAATCTCTAGGATAAGCAAAGCCACTGATATCTTGAGGGTGAGGATAAGGGCACTTTCTGAAAAGACACTGGAGAATGAGGAACATCCAGAATGTCTCAGAGCAGCCTCTGTGTTTGTGTCCTGTGCTCCTGTCCTGTGTGTCAATAGCTCCAAGTCCAGAAGAATTGTTGCACTGTTGTACAGACAGGAACGTGTCTAACAAAGGCACACAGACATCATCTGCTAAATGGAATTCTAGTCTACAGGGGCTTACAGGAATTACAAGCTACTGCTTCTGCTGTCTGACAGGAGTGGGGACCACGCTGGGCATCAACCACCGGAGGGGCGAAATCTGCAAACATTTTGCAATTCTTTTTCTTTCCCAGTGGTGTAACTCCCTCCTCATGTGAATTCAGCTTTAACTGTTTGATTCTTACTGATGTGTTGAAATTCTTGCAGGAATAGAGAGTCTATCATCCGTGTCTCATTGGCAAGACAATTCAAGTGTTGTTACATTTTCTTTCTGTGAAGATACTGAATAGGAGACCATAAACCAAGCAGGTGTGGCATAAGCTCTGTTTCCCTTCATTACTCCTAGGAAGGCATCTTTTGGATTAGGATCAATTAAAGAAATTAGCCCATTCCTTGGAACTGAGCTCGGGGAGACATGCAGTGTCTCCTGGCCAGCAGCACAGACAGGTAAAAAATGAGCCTTAATGCACTGTGGTCTGACAAATGCTCTAGGTCTGGCTTTCTGCCTGCAGAAACAAACCATTAATGAGCAAGAAGGAGAAAGTTTTGGAACTGTGGCTGGATCTTGTGTAGCCCTGTAAATAAACGAACTTAAAAAATCTTAGGCAAAAGGCATTTTCTTATTTTCAGAGTAGTTCTTCTCTATTATGGGAGATCTTGCCAACATAAGTGTGGAAATCTCCAAGAAGGAGACCCTGGGATATTTCAGCATGGCTGACGGTGCTTCTCTGAACGCTTCTTGTGGATTTGTTTACTCTTTGGTCTACAAGAGAACATCAAATGAGAGTGGTTCTCTTGTAGCAGATTCAACCACCACCCCTTGAGCAGGTGTCATTAAAGTCTGCCAAGGAGCCTATTTGAGCTTTTGTAAAAAATACAAAGGTGGTAAAATTCTTTGAGAAAATATTAGAAAGGCAGATGATTAAAACTCTGGGTGAGGTAGTAAAAGTAGTGTAGGGCTACAAGACTGAGGAAAAGCTTTGCAGAGCCTGCACAGCTGCCTGTGTATTTGGGAGCAGCACACTGGCACAGTGAGTACAAACCAGCTACACACAAACTGTCACCACCATTTCTGGGTGCCTTTGCAGCACAGTCCAAAGACTACTTCTGACCTTGGTGGGGCTTTTTCTTCCCGTCATCTGCACAACTCAGGTATGGCAAATGCATGGCCTGTGCAAGCAGTCCCAGGCAGGGTGCTCTGGGATGGTCCTGGTTAAGCAGGGGGGTTGGAGCAGATGACCCACTGTGGTCCTTTCCAACCTGATCCTTTCTGTGGTTCTGCCATTCTCTGAAATCAAAACCAGAGACAGAGATTACACACGGGCATGTCTGGTACACTGATGGCAGAAGGCAATTAGAAGAATTAGGATTGCATATTTTGTTGGACAATTAAAAATGGGACCCTGGAAACAGCATTTGATCGTCAGTTTCAGTTATGGCACTCCATGGGTTTGACTATTGAACTATTGATCTAAAAGTGATCATTTATTTGTCAATGGGAGATAGTGACTGCTAGAGAACCACAAAGGAAGTCATGACTCTGCTGTTGGCCAACATGCTACCCTAGAAGGAGGACGTGCCTATATCTGTGTTAAGATAGGAAGTTTCCTATTGATATCTTCTGCCAATTTAGATACAAAGATAATCAGTCTTTCAATAAAATGGCAGTCCCAGATCAATAACAGCGTCCCTCTCTGGCAGAGAGAATAGAGTAAACCTTTTGCTGATATTTTGTTTACAGATACAGAAAATGACAAAACAGATCTCATCTGTATGCCTTTTACTGAATACTGATCAAAGAAGATCTAGTGTTTATTAACCAGGGAAATGGGTTTGAAGAGAAAGAGAAATGCAAAGGTTGTGTTCAAGGCAAGAGAAGGCTCAGAAGTGAACCAGTCACA
The DNA here is from genome assembly GCA_013400735.1 of Pomatostomus ruficeps. Classification (NCBI taxonomy): domain Eukaryota; kingdom Metazoa; phylum Chordata; class Aves; order Passeriformes; family Timaliidae; genus Pomatostomus; species Pomatostomus ruficeps. The sequence continues at coordinate 79,146 of VYZT01026407.1, forward strand.
GCAAGTGAATATTCCTCCTTTCCTGGGAGTGCTGGTGCACAGGCCATCCCTGCTGCACTTCCCTGGCTCCTGCTGCCTGCCCAGGGTGAGGGGTGTGATGGCACATGGATCCTTCTGCATGAACACACAGCACCCCTGGTACAGCACCCCTGGTACAGCACTCAGCACCTCCTGTGGGCATGGAGACCATGGAACACTGAGTTCTGCCCTTGTGCTTCCAGAGCAGGAGAGAAGAGCTGCTGGGAATAATTTTGGAATGGAAAATATGGGGAAATCCTTCCTTTCAACAGCAGCTTGTCTATGCTAATGACCTCAGAAGGATGCAATATCTAATGTAATTTCACTAAGGATAAGCCCAAGCTTTAATGTAATAGTTGAGCTGAAAACTTTGCCATGTTTCATTCTGGTATTTCTAACTTTGCCTTCTTTTTGCCTTATACAGGCCACAAGATTTATTAAAATTTGATGTAATTACAGCTTTGACCCATAAAATCTGCATGGATGATTTTAAAGTCAAGGATGGTGCAGCCTTGAGATACAAACTTTAAAGGAGGCTGTGAGTTATATCCTCAGTGATAAATCTTCATGGGATTGATACATGATGGAAGAGTGCAATCTGCCCGAGCACAGGGTGAGATTTGCCACTCTTACCCAAATTTAGTGAGTACATTGCATTCCGAGTCTGCTCACTGAAATCAGAGAGAGATGATGAAACACGGTCCTTTCCAAAGAGCATCCGGAAACGTGCAGAAATAAGTACTAGAACCCCCGGAAAATAGATGGGTGTAGGTAATGCTTAAAGGTTTATTTTGAGTCCTGCCAAAAAAATGGATACTCTAAGATAATATGAGGGAAGATTTTTCCATGCTATTATGCATTTAATTTCATTTTTATGGCACAGTTTTTCATACTGTACATGGTAACTGAATGCAGCACCTGGATTAAAAACATTTATGTCTTGCTTCCTATGGAGGGAAATCAATCCTCTCCATTCCTTGATGTATTTCCTATGGAAGAAAATCAATTTAATGTATTTTCTTTTATGCAACTTGGTTAGTGACTGTAGGAGGGGGGAAATGATAAGCTTTACGTGAGTGTAATGAAAGAAAGTTCTTTTGGCTGGCAATTAAAATAATTAAATTTAGAATGAACACAATTATGCTTTCAAGAAGGATCCAGGAATGCAGTTTCTATGAGGTTTGAAATGGACTTTGTAGGGAGCCAGGACAGTCATGTGTCAGCCACCAGAATTAATTCAAGGAGACTGCAAGGAAATGAGTTTTAGTGAAAGCCAAATTTGATAGGTGCCCAAATGCCAGTTCAGCCTCCTGAGAGTGTTCCTCTGGTTCTCACTAAGGAATGAGAATAAAACCCAGCCTCACTGAAAAACATCCAGAAGTCCTTTATAAAAGAAGATGCTCTTGTCCCTGTCCCTGCAGTGTGATTGCCTTGTTTTCTTTTTCCCCAAAGAATTGATGATTGAAAACAGGGAGATAACTCATTGTGGTTCAGTTCAAGGCAAGAAGAGGGGATCATGCAGCAATGAAAAAATGTAATACAAAATAAAAATAGCCTGATCAAAGTTATCTTGATCTCTGATGGAAACAGAAACTCTGCACGGTGCTGGAGGAAATGAAATATGGAAATTCAAACACCCCAATTGCAACCTCAGCCTCCCTGTGTCACCTCGCGCTGGCGAGTGTCCCGCTCTGGGCGTGCACATGAACCCAGGGACCAGCAGCAGGGGCCTCCCTGCAGGGGACACGTGGCAGGGGAAATGCTCAGAAGTAATTCTCTTAATGGATAGGAAACTGCAAAGAGAAACCCGTGCCCCTGGTGATTTAATAAACCCCTGGCAGAGACCAGAGACAGACTGGATTTCCATGAACAACCATTTCTTTCCTTGGAAGCTGTTCTGAAATGCAAACTTCCTGTTGAATTTCTTCAGGAAAAGCTGCATTTCTTCAGGACAAGCTTCCCTGGACAAATTTCAGCGTTCTGAAACAACCAAACAACTACAAAAAATGGCTTTACTAGTATATTCCTCTAAGGCAAAAGCAGACACACTCTCTTTTATCAGTGGAGTTGATGTCAGTGATTTTTCAGACATTCACAGCCACATTGTTGCTTTTGCCACTGGTAATTATTCAGTTTTAAACAGCAAACTCTTATTTACATAATGAGGTAATAGTCTTTAAAGTAGTTCTCATAAAATGGCATTAAACTTTGCTAGGCTTTCATATCTTTTAATTTCTTTGTTGCAAATCTGCTGAGTTTAGGAGTAAACATTTTAAACGCTTTTCTCTGCAAATCCACAAATCAAGATGCATTCTGCCTGACAGCACCTCATCTGTAAAGATGTTGTCAGTCAGATCTTGTCTTCAGCAACATCTTTCTTACAAAGCTGTCATTTTGGGGAGTTTTCAGTCAAGAGGAGAAGAGGCATTAGAAATTAGAGTTTGGGATCTGTGTGTAATGTATGGATGGGGATAAAGTGACTGCCAGGAGTGCTCAGCACCCACGACCCACGGTGCATTTTAGCACCTCCTGCTAAGATAAGGCAGAGTCCCAGTTTTCCCTTTGCTTTCTCGGGGCTGCTCTCCTTCCCGCTGCCTCCCACCAGGGCTGGGGTGATGGATCCGTTCTCGGGCGGGCAGGGAGAAGCCAGGAGGGCGGCCAGAGAGCTCTCACTTCGGGACAGGTCACCTTCCCCCAGAGCGTCTCCAGGAGAAAGCCTCTCCCAGGCTCATGCCCTGTGACCGCTGCTTGCAGCTCCTCAGGGTGAGGCTTCCATTTCGTTCTCTGCTGTGCTTCCCGGGAGCTGGGAGCTGTGCTGGCTCCGAGTGCCTGCTGTCTGCTGCGTGCTCTGGGTGCGCTGATGAGACACTGCCCTCGTCAGCTGAAATCTAAAATGCCAGCGTGACCCGGGTCAGCAAGGCTCAGCAGGCTCCGGCTCCGAGTTCACGGGAGAAAACAGCACTTACGGCTCTTTTTTATGCCTCCAGGCAGTATTTAGCCAGGAAACCTCTGCCTGCTGGCTCCATCCATTCTCTCAGCTGGAAAAAAATGGCAGCTCTGAACACGCCTCTCAGCTGAGGTCAGGCAGCTCAGGAGGGGCATTTCGCAGGGTCGATGTCCTGGGCTGCATTTGGTGCTGCTTTGGGCAGTGTCTGAGGTGTCCCACCGCTGTGAGACCCAGGTACAGCCCTGGGAAGGAGGGGTCCTCTTCCCAGGGTCAGCAGCTGGAGTTTGACCTGGTGACTGCAGTGGTCTCTTTCCTCCCTGCCAGGTGAGAGTATGGACAACAGGTAAAGCCCATCTGTGATTTGATTTATGAGAGAAAAGGTATTAGAAGAGACAGTATAAAAATGAGGAGATTGCATGATTTCTTTCATACTATTTTCCTTGATGCTTGCACCTTCTGCAGAGAACAGCAGGCAGAGTGCAAACTCCCCCAGAGTTTTATGGAGAGGAGGAGGAAATGAAGAAAATACTGCAATATCCATTAATTTAGTGACAAAGTTTTGCTGGTTTCATTCTGTCTCAGACCACAGGAATTTTTTTCAGTACTCAGACACTTTATTTAAATAATTACACTACAGCAGATTTGGTCCTCAGCGTTTCCACCATGAAGTCTTAATTTATCTGGACTAATGTTTTACATGGTGTATAGAAAATAATTTCAACTTTTCTCCAACTAAAGGAAAAAAGGAGCTAGCATTAAATAACTGTCTTGGGTCATATGGAAACTTTGGTTTATGTCAAGGTTATTGTTTCTCTACAGTGATAATAGAAATTAAATAACCTGAAGAGCTCATGTTTTGGGAAAAAAACTCATTCACACCTAACTTATTATTATTAATGACATAGTTCAGATCATTGATTTTACATCCCTTATGGTTTAGCTAATGATTACAGAAAGGCCTTCAAAGATTGTATATTAATGGCATCAATTATCACAAATGATAGCCTGTATGAATCGTCATGAATATCAAGCAACAGTTAAGAAATGAACAACAATACCATGTGATGTGGGAAGTTATGTGAAGCAATTAAGGTCATGAAAACTTTGCTCAGTACCTCTTTTAAAAAAAGATTATTCAATTATAATAATGGCCAATTCTCAGCAGACAAAAAAAATCCTTCATCGGGTTTCCTTCTGGGCATTTAGTAATGGAGCTCCCACCTGCTGTGTAACATTTTATCACGTCATTTCCAGTGAAAACAATTTGCACTGGCAGCACTAATTGAGTGGAAGCTTTCACACATTATTTTTGTAGGAATAAGTACCCTGACTTTTGCACGCAAGCACGTTCTTTGCTATCAAATTCTTCACTTGCAATAAGAATTTTTAAAAGCCTAATTTTACTCATTTTTTCAAGGAAAAGACAAAAAACCAGGGAATAAAGAATCAGGGAGTGTGTGATGCTTCACCATGCACCTGTTGTGCCATGGGATGTGTTTTGGTTGTGTTTGGCCCTGCCCCGCTGGCTTTGCCAACCTTTCACAGCTTGTGCGTGCAGAACAACACACTGCACTTCACAGCGGAGGGCGGCAGAGCGACAATTAGTGCTTGTCATTAATTATCCCATAATAAGCATTCGTGGAGAGCCCACAGCTGGTCAATTCTCCCAGCTCCCTGTCCTCTACCCAGGGCGCTGCCTGGTGGCACTGTGCCCCTCCTGGCAGCGGGGACAGCTCGAGGCGTGTCTGCCTGGGGGCTCAGGGCTGAGCGACTCCCTGCCCTCCGTGCTGGGCAGTGCTGAGGCTGGGGCTGGGGGAGGGCCCTTGTGGGGGACGCTGAGCTGGGCAAAGGGCTGGGGGGAGCCACCAGCAGTGGGGGATGCTGCTCCTTTGGGCTGCCCTCGGTGCTGGTCTGTGCATGGGAGTGACCAAGATCCCTGAGTTATCTTCACTGTGGGCTTCAAACAGCTCACAGATATTGCTGAATTTCACTACAAAAAATAAAGAAGTTAAAACGGAGCCTTTTTTTAGCTGAGAAGATGAACTGTAAGAATTTTGCTTTTAGGAGGCTTATAAATGCTTATGAGCCCCATGGATCTGTTTAATGCTCTGTTCCACTGCAGTTTCCCTTTGAAGTGAGAGACTTCTGATAAAAGTGATGTACTTTATGCTTAGAGCAGGATTTATATTGTGGTAAGATGTGAAAAGCCTTGGCCAAGGATATGGAGCTCGTTGCACAAGTTCCTGTGGGCAGGCAGATAATGGCTCTGTCCTGAGGAACACCCAGGCTACACCAAATGTCATAAGCCTTCTGCTTAACTGAAGAAAACAAATTATGGTTAAGGGCTAGTTCTTCAAAAGAGCTCCTGAAAAATGAAATTCATCTATTCTGATGCCTTTTCTCCATGGCCTAATAAGAGTCCCAGCAAATACATCAAACAGGAGGTAAAGAGAACTGCTGTGATGAGAACAGGGTTTGCTCCAGCTGGGAGAGATGAGCTGAAACCAAATCAGTGTGGGGAGCACGGGATTCCTGCTCCCTCACATCTGTGATCTTAGATCATTTGCAGAGGTGAAGAGCTGCACTGCCTTTCTTGGAATTATGTTATTACAAACATTTCCCTACAGTTTCTGCCTTGGGCTGATCCGTTGTCCCCACATATGCCTGTAGAGATGTGAGAACATTTTGCCTGAGCTAAATACCTATGGAATTGCATGGGGCAAGTTCCTAGGGGTGGCTCTGCCGTGAGAATGTTTTCTCACTTCTGCTGACTTTCAAAAGAGTGATTTGAGCTGCTGACTTAGTGCCCAGTGACACTCATCACAAAGGCACTGTCCCTGCCACTGCTCAATGTAGAAAAGCACGGAAGTTAAATCCCATTTCGGGCTCTGGGATGGTTTCTCTGTGGTTTCAGGAAAGCTACTTTGCTGCTGTCTGTCTCCTTTGAGGAATGGAGGGCAGTGATGCTTATCAGCTTCACAAAGACTTTCTGATAATTAACATTTGAAGATGAAAAACCACTTGATTTTGTAACAGGATTTTGGTTTACGTGTCTGCTGATTGGAGACAAGAAGAGCAAGAGATGAAATTGCTCAAAGCCAAATCCAAATAACTTCAAACTCCACTGAGGTTTAAATAAACCCACTGTAGCACATTCATTTTTCTTAGGGATATGTAGCAACTTATAAAAAGTATTATAATGGACAAATATAAATTTTAAGTCTCACCAGCTCAACTCTGCCTCCTTTCTTGTGCAATAGTGCTATGAATTTTCTCTTCAGGCTGCCAGCCACTGACTCAGCTTCACATCATCTCTTGCCATTAAACTCTGGTTGAGTTCAGTTTTAAAGCACAAGTCTGAAGGGGGGACGTATAAAGGAAACGGACACTTTGAATTTTGTGTTTGAACTCTGGTTATCCCACTTACCTTTTTAATGTTTATTTCAAGCACAAACTCTTTTTTTGTGCCCTGTGGTCCCATATATCATCTTGGATCCAAATTAACGTACGTACCAAAGCCATCTCCAGCTCCCTGGCTTTGACATTTTGGCACTTCCTCGTTCCTCATTTGAACTGAGTTTGTGGCTAAAAACTGTAGTGTCATCCACAGTGCTGAAAAATAATTTGGTTCAAACAGATTTCAGTCTCTTCGAGGATCAAAAGCGTAATAGATGAAAACACAGTATGTCAGGGGGTTTGAGGTTTGATTTGAGACACGTCAGACCCAAATCACCTGCTTCTTGCTTAGAGTTAAAATGAAATGCTAAAGATACACTGGGCAGAATCCAAAGTAAAATAAGGAGTCTTCCAACCATGCTGGTAGAAATCTTGTGTCCTCTGATCCCTTGCCCTGAGTTTCTGCTGGTAGTTATTTAACACATTTCAGAATGCTCTCTTCTGTGTGCACACAACTGATGTGAACTGTCCTGCAAGAGAGACCTGAGCATTCAGTGCTCTGCCTTGGTACAGCATGAAAGACAGGAAGCAATTTAATGTTATTAATTGCTAGCTGGCTGATTAGATTTACAAGAAATTGTCAAACCTTAAACCCCCCAAATAATCATTTCTCACCCAAAAAAAGAATTTATTATGCCATTAACTTTTTTCCTAGCAGGTTTTCCAAAGTGAAATCACTAACTGCTATAAAATTTTTATGGCACATTTTAATTTATTTCTCCCTCCAGTTAGGAAATGTTTCAAAGACGTGTTTTGGTGTTCTCTACTGTCATTATTTGTCATTCATAAAGAAAACATTTGTAGCTACTTATTCCATCCATTCTGGATTTGAAACCTGTGTCACTTTTCCTTTCTATTCTGGAAGGTCAGAGATATCAAAAAAGAGTTTTGTGTTTAGAGGGCTAGTGGGAAGGACCAGATGCCTTCTGCAGACATGTGGCCATACGGGGGAAGGGGATGAAGGTGAAGGCAAAACAGCAGCAATTCAGGCATTTTAGTGCTGAGGCTACACAAAAGGAGTATGGATTTACCTTGCCTGAGGCATCCAGGTTAGGAAGGTAATTGCACTGGGATCTCTGCAGTCAGCGGAGAGTCAGAGATGCTTCCAGGGGGAATGATCTTTTTCTGTGTTTTACATGGGGTCAGCTGCAACTACAATTCCACCCAAGAGCTCTAAAATGCCCCAAGCCAGCAAAGTCTTGGTGCTTGTTAGTGCTACTCTGAGTGGTTTATGCTCTGCTTTCTGGAGCAGCTGAGGGTGCAGGTGCCTCTGCCCCAGCACCTGCTTTCAGAAGCTCCACAATACAAATTTTCACAGGGGTAAAAATTCTCCTACATGGGGGGAAACCATTCTGGGAGAAATGCCTTGTGTGAAAATAAAGCACCAGGCTTGCACCTTTACCTTATGTGGGTAACTATGCAAGGGATCTGGGAAAAGGGATTGAGTATTTTGCAGTGACACTAGCTGCTTTTGGACCTCAGCATAGATTTAATATTCAGTTCTAGTGCAGGGGGGCTGCAAGCTGCTGGAAGCCTAAATTTCAGTAAGGATGTGGAATTTCAGCATCAAAAATGTAGGCCCTGATACTTATAAGAGCAGTATAAAAGTTTTTGACAGAGAAGTATATAAACAGAGACCAGGACGGGGTGTTGGTTGTATAAATAATGAGTATTTCCCAAGTGTTTAGTGGAAGGTTCTCATTTCCCCCAGTGTAAGGGGTATGTCCGTGGATAAAATATCCCAGATATTTTCAAACTATCAATTGTTTGCAAAATTCTTGAAAGATTTCCATCCAGTTGCAAGGAGTAGTTGGCATAGGAAAATACAAAAAAGTCAGTATTAAAACCATCTTCATAGCTCAGAAAATCTTGTCTGGGAGATGTTGAGGTGTGCTCTGGCCAGTTTTGGTTTACCTCATGGCCAGGCTTTGCTATCTCCTCCCTCCCCCCCTTGGTATCTGGTTTCCCCCCTTGGAGGGCTCTGTATTGTGCAATCCTACACAAAGGCCGCCAAAGTCAAACCCAGCACTCCTCCCCCATAGGATGTTTGTACTCTCCCCCGCCCCCTCATGTTGGTATTTATGTAACTGTAACTCCCCGTGCCAGTGCTTTCCTGGCACAATCCCCGTGCCAAATAAACCATCTGGGAAGCCCCTCCGCTTGTCTCTCCTTCCTCAGCGCGTCTGTACCATCAGTGGATTAGGTGAACTCATCCAGGACCTTCGCCAGCCCTCCCACGCTTCAGAGCAGCCCAGACATCCCCTGGAATTGCAAGCGGATGCCTGGTGCCCCTACCGACAGCACTGCGGCAGGAGTCAGATTAGATTAATCTGAGCTTCAGAAACATTGAAACAGTGAAGTGCTAGTTGCCTCTCAGTGGATTTGGCAAACGGACATTTCCACTCTCTGTTATCCAGGCTGCCAGGCTCTTGAAGCTTTTCCTGCTGCATCTGAATTTGCCATCCCTGGGCACTCATCCCAGGCCACCAGGGACCTCAGTGAGCGTGGCTGTGGGCAGCATGGTGGCCATGCATGGGGCTGTTGAGCTCTGAGCAGTGGGGGGACCCAGTCACACAGCATTTCCTATTTCTACATGAAAGTTTCTGGGTTTCACTTCAGGCTCACTCCTAGCCCTAAAGCACAGGGATGTGTGGCCAGTCTTGTGCTTGTCAGAGCTGTTAAAGCTCCTGTGTTCTTCTGATGTAGTTTAGTGGGAACTGCAGCTGGAGCAAGGGACTTTTGCAAAGGGATGAACAATTCCAGCAGCTGGTATTGTTAGGCTCCAGCCTTGCTGAAGAGACTTTATGGGATTGCCTTTGAAACTTCCTGCACAGATGAAACTCAGCCAGTTTTCTCTTTCATTCCTGTCAAATACTGACTGACTGCGCTTTCCCTGCAGCTGCTTGTCAGGATGAGATACCAAAACAGGAAGAGTACACTTCCATTATTTACGTGTCAGACAGAGGGGTATGTAGCAAAAGGAGATGATGGGGAGTATTAAACCCTTCAGGCAAAATGCTCAGGAAAGCATTAAGGCACTGCTAAAGGCAGCTGAGTGCTACACCTTGGTGCACCAGCTCTGCTGACACCCACTGCACCCGTACTGGAGGCAGGAGGTGTTTGTAGAGAGGATAACAAAATGTGGGCATGATGTTGAGAGGTCACACCTCTCGTAACTGTCACCTCCTTCATCCCATAATAGATTATCTATAGGACAAACAAAAGTAGCATTGCTTTGCATCACTGGTGTGCCCAGTCTGGGCCCATAACCCTCCATGGGTAGAGGAGAAGCAAAGGCGGGAATGACAGCTTTTATAGATAATGGTCATTTAATACATCATCGTTTTCCTTTATGTATGTTAGTGTAAGTGAGATTCAAGCAAACTGATGATTTAGGAACTTTATAATTGCCCTCATGGAAGAAAAATTGATCAAAGCCACCTTCTGCACAGGTACATCTGTAGCTGCTGCACCTCTGCCTGGCATTTCAATGTCCCTTCAAGGGGACAAACCCAAGTGTCACACAAACTGCACAGCAGGAGACAACTGTAAATGTATTTTAGCCCTCAAACTGCTCTGCTTGCAGGTTTGATTTCTGCCTTGGAAAACCTTCATTCTCCTGAGCAGCAGAAATGGGCTGTGTGGATGGGTGGGTAGAGGGTGGCACACAGTCAGTCCCCACACTGCATGTGAGCTCATAGGTGAGACTGGGGGTTGCTGAAGGGCCTCTGGGTGTTGGAAATGGATCCCAGTCTGGCAGGACTGTCAGCTGGAGTGTGAGAGTGGTTTTGGAGCCCAAACCCACCTCACTTTTGCACCCATGCCTGGTGTCACAGTGTGCTGGGGCAGAATTGAAATGCTGGCAGTGCTCAGCCCTTCCCTATAACCATTTTTACAGCTGTTTAGCAGTCATCTAAAGATGTGGGGTTTTCTTAACAGGACAGACTCAGGCCATGCTGTGATGCCTGTGCACTGCAGCATGGCAGCTACAGCTGTGTCCCCTCCTCTGATGTGTTCTTCAGGTGGATTTTATAAGTAGATGAATTATGAATGGGTTTCAGTTGTCAAGAAAATCCCAAGAAAAACATGACACTGAGCATCATGCCACTCATGGCATCCAGAAGTTATTTGAAAATTAATGGAAGATTATTTCCGACTCAGCTCACACAGGTATCTGAATCTGGGTACTGTCAGCTACTGCAATGTTTTACATGAGAGCATGTGCAGAATGTTTTTAAAAGAAGGAATATCCTTCTGGCTTTGTAAAAAAGAAAATCTTTATGCGGATGCACAATTAGCAGTTTCAACAGTGAATCTGCAGTTCATCAGTACAAATGTTTAATGTGCAAATGTGCAAATACTGTGAATTCATTGAAAGATTATTTAATAATGTGATAGGAGCAATGCATATATTCTTCACTGAGAATAAACACACATTTAATTTTATCTCGTCATGAGAGCTGGTTTTAATGTTGTTAATCCTTTTCTAAAGATGAAATGTTGACAACACATATTATTTGCTGTAAGGATAAATGAATATTGATTAATGTGTGTGACTTGATTTAAATTGTATTGCCATGTCATACCATTTAGATTTCTTCCCAATGATTTTAAAAGCAAGAGAAGCTTCAATGTTACATAAATAAGTGAGTAATTATATTTATTTTCAATTCTTTTTAATCGTAGCTATCCTTTTCAAGGTTTTATTCATCTGTATGCATGAAACTTTGAGCCTTGGTAAAATTCTTATGTAGTAGCTTTTATCCAACTAAAGTTGTCCCCTCTTTCTAGATGTGTCCATATTTTAATAATTGTATCAACCTTGGCCAGACACTACAGGGCTTTCTGGGGGTAGGGTGGTAAACGTTTAGTTAAATTTTAAAACCTTTATGGGTTCGATATGTCTAGGGAATTAAAATAGTTGCACTTTCAATGCCTGCGCTGAAGTTACTATATTGTGATTCTCTCAACTGCTTCTTAATGTGTGAATGAAGAAGTTCAAAGCATGGAGGAAAAGGTTCCTAATTTATGTAATTTCTTAACATTTTCCTGTCTCTTCACACATATATGAAAGAAAATAGCATGCTATGAAATCTAAAAAAACCCCTTCTTACGGTAGAGAGACTGTGAGTGTGGTGTGAACCACTGGTGTGTTTGGGCTCTTTTGAATGAGTGCTTTGTGGGATCAGGTAATACTTGAAGGAGAGCACAAAACTGCGACAGTGTTTATTAGGATTTTAAAAAAAACTATTATAAATACTACCATGGCAAAGAAGGTTCTGAATATCTGCAGGATATAGCAGAAATATTTGAAGGGATGCTGTAGGAAATGTTGTATAACTTCTCCATTTCCTGGGCAAAACTGGCAAGGATGGGAGTATTAGTTGGATAAGAAATCTTAGTGTTGCTGTGTGATTGATACAGGCAGAGTTGTGATGCTCTGTAAATCCACCATGACAACGACTTCCTACTTTTTGGGTTGCATTTATCCAGATCCCAGATCTGCTGTGGAGTGTAACCACATGCTAAGTCTGTCTTTATTCAAGATGCTCTTGAGGACACTTCACTTCCAGGAGCTCCAGTGGCACCGAGCTGCTATCCAAGGACGCGCAGGGATTTCAGGGCTTTTCCAAAGCGTGACGCTCTCCTAGGTCAGAGCTGTGCCATGGGAGTGTTTCGGAGAAGGGAACAACTCCCTGCTCTCTGCTTCTGCTTGATCCCCGCCTTTCTGATCTGCAGCTGCCGGTGTTTTTAACGGGCTGCTTTCCAAGTGCGCCCTGAAATGTCCCTTACCGCCGCTGACGCACGGAGCAATTCGGTGTTGCGGGGAGAGCACGAATTCGGGAAACACAAGGTCTGGGAGGCACCGTGTGGCTCCCTGTAACCCACACCCCTGCTCCTTTGAATCCTTTCCAAGCACTGCGGTGCAAACAACCAATAATAACAGAGCTGTTGCTGGGGGAAAGAATCATCCTTGTGAGCAAGTTCACATCAGATGGAGTGGGATGCCTGCAGACTTGAACGTTAGGCTGAAGAGAACAAAGCAGGCACCGTAAGCCTCTTAGATTTGCAGAGCCAGTTTTGTATGAGCTCTCCCAGCTTCCTGTGGGGAAGAATATTTTCAAAATGGGTTTGATTGCTAATCTGATTATGCCAACTTGGAAGTTAAATTGAAACATGAAATAAATGAAGCCTTTTGGAGTTATGAATTAATTAAAAAACTAATTAGGACAGATAAAAGTAATGCAAGTTGGGGAATTGTTTTTCTTATCTTGGAATAAGAGCATTTAAATTGAAAAGATGACATTAAACAAAGCCTACAAACAACTGGAAACCGTGTTAGGAGAAAGATAAGTCCTGAAAGGGGATTTTTTGTTTTACATCATGATACAGCTTTCCAAAATGTATTTCTGAAGAGGAAACAGCAGCTTAGAGGAGAGGATGTCTGCAGGCTCAGGGACAGCTGGAAGAGAAATGCTGAATGGAGACTTAGATGGGAGAGATACAGGGCTGGTGAGTCTCAGCTCCTCTGCTGCCTGTTAGGGGAGTGTCCATGGGCTGGCTGTGCTCCCGTGCGCTGGCATTTCGGGGCAGGGCTGGGATTTCGGTGTGGCACTGACTCCCAGCAGGGTGGTGGGGAATGCCATGGCCCTGGGCCGTCCCTGCTTGCACCAGGCACTGGTCCTGCACCAGGGGTGGCTGCAGGCCCTTGAGGCACCAAGAGGAAGAGGGGGGTGTTTTCTATCACAGTATGGAAAAGTTGCCTTCAGACATTTTCTTTTGGGGCAAATTGTACCAGAATGTGTAATGATTGCCTGAACCATCTGTCCATAACACCTTTGGTATGAAAATGTTGCTGTGCTGGTTAATATATGCTAACAGTGAATATAAACTACAATGAATGATGAAATATCCATGCACTGACTGGAGGAGTCAGAGATAACTTTCAGAGATCAGATGAGAAGAAACTGGTTGCTCTCAAGCACTGGGAAACAGCTAGAGGGGAATAGCCTGGACACACTGACACCTCGGTGAGACCTGCGGTCACCAAACCTGCCCCACACCGAGAGCAACCCTCACAAATAATCAGGGAAAGCTGCTCAGAAGGTGAGGGCCACAGGACTGGGCGACCCTGACAGGCAGAGGGCTCTGCACAGCACCCCTGGCGTGGTGCTGGGGCACAGAGGCTGTCATGCTGAGCCACCCCACCCTGCAGGGTCCTTTGGGTGCCACTGCCTTGAAAAGTCCTCAGACTCAGTCTCACAGACTCTGGGCACACCAAATTTATGCTGCTTTAGACAGGTTACTAAATCCATTACTACTGCTCCCTTGAAATGCAAAGACTGTTACTGCTGTAATACATTTTAAAATCAGAAAGAGCTTTAAGCCCAAATAGTCTTACCAGTAAGGAAGGGTCTCTGCTCAGAAAAGCTGGAAGCAGCATAAGTATTGAGGAAGTTAAAGCAACCATTAACATTAATATATTTCTCTCCTCACCTACATGAACAAGAGAACAAGAACCATAGAGGTGATGTATAATATTCATATTTCTTAATGCATTACAGGAAACTGTTCAGACACTGCAGAGGAAAGACAGATAAAAGGACTTGTACAGAGAAGTAAATGTGTATGTCCCTGAAATGTGCTGCATTATTGGGTGATCACTCAGTCTGGGAGACAGAGACTGTGTGGCAGCTACCTGGCTCTGACTTATTGAATTCCCTGGCTGGTAGATTGGAATTTGCCATTCTTGTTGAATTATCTATTAGCAAGCAGCTTAAACCAAACTAAAAAATCCACAACCAACCAGCCAAACAAAAAACCAACAACAAAATCAAAAGGAAAAAAAAAGGAAGAAAAATAATTTCCAAAAGTAGTTACTGTCCAAGATCACAGTGAACAACTTAAAGCACAGCTCAGAAGGGCTAGCCTGGATACTGTAGCTTGGCTATGAAGTTTAGAGCTGATTTAACTCCTTCTCTGGCACAGGGACTGATTTTAACCATAGCTTAAATCTCTCTCAGTCACACCGTGACTGTGTGGTGGCACAGGGACTCCTGCAATGAATGGAGCAAGTCAGTAATGTTTTCCTGACTGACTATGAGAAAAAGCATGAATGGTCTTTGGTCAAGGAGGGAAAAGGTAAAAGGTAAAAGTCTATCTGAGGAAAATGCGATATGTCCCTGAAGCAGAAGATCATGGAAAAAACTCCTTCTTGCAGAGTTTTATAAAAAACTGTGTTACTACCTTATGAACAGTCTACTTCTGTGAGCTAGGAGTTTAAAAATAACAGAGCAACTTGAAGGAAAAAAGCAAAAAGAAGAATTACCATAACAAAATATAATGTATGAAGCCTGAGAGACTGAAGCGTGGCTTAATTGACAAAAAGTGTCAATGAAAAATGAATGTGGTTCAATAATGGATCTTCTCACATTTTGATGTTTTTGTTCTAGTCATATAGTTCAGAAACTGGAGGTAGTGAAATACTCTTTTTAAACTCCCAGTTTCTTTGAAGTTTATGATAAATTGATAGTTCAAAACATATTTTTCCATCATTGTAACCCACAGAAAGAAGCATGGCTTCATTTGGTTTTAGGAGTTTAATGGGCACAGGAAGAATTTGGATGACTCCCAGAGTGATGAGGTATGTGTCATGTCAAAGTGAAGTAAATCCTATGACTCTACAAAGATATTGCAGAAAAATGTGATCAGAAACTCTCTGGCTCAGTAGGAACAGTAATGACAGTCAATGTCAACTACTCAACAATAAAAAGTTCTGTTCAAGTTAAGTTCACTTATGGTTTGTGGAAGAATTCAGACAGCATGCATATTGGTTGGATCAAAGAAAATGGGAAAAAGCAGGATTTAACTTCTGAGTTGATGCTTTTTGCTCATGCAAATCAGCCTTGTCTGATCATAACCTGCACAATAAGTTCGCCACTGCTGGAACTTCAAGTTTAAAAGCATATAGAAGTGCAGTATGTGGATTGGTCAGGTGTTTTAAAAATCCCTACAGCTCCTGAAACTTTCACTAATGATAATCTGCAAAAGCACTTGCTAAATTGCAGTCTCTTAATCTTGTTTTTTTGAAGTTAAAATACTGAAATAGCCAAAGAAAGGACATTTTCCTTACATTTATAGCTTTTACCTCTGAAATAGATTTTGTGCTTGCATTGACTATGGGCTAGCCTATTTCATGTCCCCTTTAGAGTGTTTATACCTTTGGGTGGCTAAGACACACCACTGGAGCAGACACATCACATAAAATATGTGTTATCTTTAATGAGTGTTATCAAAAATATTTAGAAGGCCTTTTTCTTTTTGACCAAATTTGTGTACAGCAAAGTTGGGTTCATTGTGTGATAAGAGGGGGTCTGGCCCTGGGGCAGTGCCTGCAGAACTGCACGTGGCAGGAGTCATGCAGCAGAGCCATGCTGCTCTGTTTTGCTGGAAGGGACATGGTTTTAATTTTATATTAATTTTCAGTTTCTTATATATAACTATTTTCTGCTTTTTAAAAATCAACAGGGACACTCTCCACCAGTTTACTGAGGAGATGAGAAAGGAGGTGGGAACTGGCTTTTGAACCACTGGGCTGTCACTTGCCATGTGCACAGGTTTACCACCTGGTAAGATGCAAACCTTGGACATAATTTTGTGAGGGCTGTGCTGTAAAGAGGCAAGCATGCAGTTTCAAATTGAGTTTTGGAGAGGTTAGAATTGCCATACAGGAGCGCCTTATTCCACCCTCACTTCACAGATCATTATGCCTTATGTGTGTATGTATAAGTATATATAAACCCAAACTGTGTTTGAATAAAGTAACATATGCTAGAAATCAATGCTAAAGCTGCTTAGCGTCAAAATAGCCAGAGTGATACTAAACCATCAGCAATTTTCATTCATTAAACTGATTTAGCACAGTACCACGGACAGAAACAAGCACTAATTGGATAGCAAACACAATTCAATTATCTGTGGTGAATTGACACAAGCAGGTAACAAGCACTAGGTGTTACCTTCCTTTGTAAGTGTTTCTGCTCCATACCCCGGCCTTTTAACCCTGAATCACTCCTGGCTCCTCACAAGCATTTCAGAAATAGGTTTCTGATATGCCAGGATAAAATACAACAGATATGCACTGTTCTGGAATGATTTGTTCGATAAGCCAGATCGTCTACCTCTCATAAAACTTGGAGAATTCACAGATCTCTTTCTGAAGTGTAATTTAGCTACTTAGCACAAGCCAGCCTGGTAATCAGTAGAATCACTTGTATTACAGACGGCACTACCAAACCCTGTACTAGTTAATAAAACAAAAGGGTTGGCTTACTCAGCTTTAGAAAGCAGAATGACTGGTAGTTGCCAGCTGCTTTACTGAAAGTGCTGTAGAATTCTTATGAATAAAATAGGACTCCGTTTAGGAGCCTCTTGCCAGGTTCAGAAGTGGCGATAGCAGAGAAACGAATCAGCTTCCTTGTGTTCTGTGTCTCCAAAGTGAGGAGCATTTTGTTGCTCACTTTTACTCACCTTTCTGACGGCAGCAGAGGTCTGAGATTGCCGATGACACAGAGTCTTTTCTGTGTTTGTTGTGTGTGTTATATCCATTAACTAATCTGAGAAAAGATGCCATGCAACTACGATTAAAAAGATACCAACTAGCAGGATTTAGCCTTACATCGTCCCCTTTGCAGTTTACATTACGTGAGTGAGTAAAGGATCAGGACTAGTTCTGCCGTCAGCTCCAAAGCAGTAACAAATCAATCAGCCCAAGGGTGCTGTCCGTGGTCCTAAGTCCAGAATCCTGTCCATGAAAATCCTTGCTCAGCCGTTGCCTTGCAGTGGTGACATCTAAACTGCAGGCAGCCTTTCTCCTGGGTGGCTATCCTGGATTCATCAGGAAACATCATAAACAATAGATCACATTCAAATATTTAGAAAGTGCCTTAGAGATTAATGACCTTGTAAAGTCTGTGCTCATTTTCCAGGTGCTTTAAAAGGCGCCCGGACATGTGAGAAGTCCTGGGGTCTGGAATGGGCAGGAAGGGTGGTGCTGGATGAGCACACTCACCCACGGGGACTCTGGGGTAAAACATGCCATGCGCTTTTTGTCAGAAATTCCACTGGAAAGCAAAAGATTGCCCCTGCTAAATCAAAACTGACATGGTAAGACAAGAATTAATTTCTACAGACTGGCATGTTTTGATGGATAGCTGTTTTGTTGGAAACTTTATGACCAGCTGCAGCAGCAATCGTTTAGCCTGTTTGGATGAGGTGCAAGGGCACAAATGCTGAATGGGCACTCAGGGGGGAATTTATCAGCCAAGCACATGCCATTCCTGTAACTGGGTGTTGGGCAGATGGATCTGACAGCATCTTCCTAAGAGGAGGCAATGCATGCTGCTGGCATGTTTGGAAATCTGACAACAACAGCACATGTAGCTGGATTCTTCAGAATAAAGAAATAAAACTGCAGTATTAAGCAGCAGGTCACATTGCAAATCACCACCTTTTTGTCATCTAGTTTGGGTATGATATTTGATAATGGGCCGAGTGACTCACACCTTACATTTGTTTTCAGAACAGGTACTGAAATTCGAGTCAGATCATCCCCAGCAGGACTGTGATAAAGAAACTTGTTTCTGAACATTCCACAGACTCAGCCCAGTCCCAGTGCTTGTGAGTCCATCTTTAAGGGAAAATGCAATGATAAAGAACTTTTTTCTGCTGGCTTATTTTATATCCATCCTTCTATTGGCCTCTTGAAATGCAGTATTATGCCAGAACTGAATTGCAGTGCTGTTAATTGCATGCAGAGCCATAAACACTGAGTTAATATATTGTATTTGATTGTGTGTGTAAATGTCAGTCACAGATTACTTGGCTACCTTTTTTGATATTAAATTTGTGAATGTTTCTTAGGAAAGAAACCTTCATCAACATGAAGTCTTTTGAACGACAGTGAGATTTAAGCCATTCAGGAAGCTGACTGCCCCATCTGCAAAGAAATGGCGAGGAAAAATTTAACTTGCCAGTCACTGAAAGCTCATCTCTGGGTAAGATTCAAATATATATAACTGTCAAAACCAATGAGGAATATTTCTTATGGGTTAGCAGTAATATTTCAAGAATGCTGGCAAAAATAGTTTCACAGAAAAGGTGTGCTGACCTACTCCACGTCATGGTCAGATCTAAATACAGCATTTGTAGAAGTTGCTTCTCCTGCAATTTTTACTTCTGTCATCTCCACAATGTGTTAGTGTCACTCATTCAATGTGCTTATGGGATCATCCCATTTTCAGAGGTAACCACAGTGCTGTGCACCCCACTGCCCAGACCCAGGGGATTTTCTAGCAAGCTGCTGTTCACATCCTGGGTACCAAACTGAAGGTGTGTGCTTGGAGCAAAGAGAAACTTTCTTCACCCTCTAGGGGTTGGAAGATTTTTAAAATCCATTTTCACTACGTATGAAGCAGCATGGGGTGGACCGACTTTCTCCTGTCAGGAATCCTTTACTGGCAAATTTCTAATTAAATGAAATGTATGTGTGAGAGAAAAAAGCTTCTGCTTTCTGCCAAAACCAAGAGTTTGTTGGGGATTTTTATCTTTCTTTTAAATCTAGAATTGAAATATAAAACATTGAAAATGAAAACTTGTAATTAAAACCCTGGAATATTTTTCTTTAGGAATGCTTCTTTTCGGAACAGCAGCACCACCAGTAGCTGTCTGTTACTAGATCTTGTTGCTTTAGCAGAGATTTGTGTTCAGTGGCTGCTGCTGTTCTTGTCAGCAGCTGCCCATCCCATGCTGGCCAGCTGCCAGGCTGCCTTTCTGGATTCCCCAAACCCAATTGCTTTGCTGTGACAGGGCTTTTCCAGGGGGTTCCCATCCTTTTCAGACCAGAAAGGGACCAGGTGTGGGTTCTCTGATCAATTATCATCTTCCAGCAGTGCCTTTTTAGGGAGGTGCCGTCTAAATTATGCATTATACAGAGCTTTAAGTACTTGTGTGCCTACAGCTCAGCAGCTTTCATGCATCTGGCTCTTCTCAAAACAAAATGTTATCTCTTGGCATGGAATTGAATACATTCCACTTCAAGTAATTTGTCAGAGAATTTCCATTTTCCGTGCAAAGGAGGGATGCGTTCTAATAGTCTTCATGATGCATTCAGATCAATCCCATGGAAAGATGGAGCCAAACCAATACAGCAAAACCCTGCTTCCAAATTTCTCAAATATTCTCAAATATTTGCTCACAATTCACTTTGATAATTTTCCTGGTCCATTTTAGAGCATTCAAATTTTGTCTGGGAAGTGAATTCTAAAGTTAAAACTCAGAAACAGGATTTGATATTTATGTGTGCACACATTATTGCTATGAATCCTTATGTTTGGTTAATATGGGAACAGAAATATAGAAAGGAGGAGCTCACAATACACCCAGTTATAAATTTCTTGTTATTCAGGGGAGTTCATACCGTGGAAGCTGGACTAGAACATATAGTGGATTTCATAAAATATATAAGTAAAGTGGACATAACTATGAGAGAGATTTTTTTTTGGGTTCATCATTACAAACTTTTTTTACCTACCTCCGTAATTTGTTAGTAAAAACCAGATGTCATGGGGCATCTTTAAAGAAACCACTTGCTAAATATTGGCATCTTCTCTATGGCCAAGTTTGGCCTGGACAAAATGTCCCAAAGCAAAACCCCACCATGCTGGGGCAGCAGCAGAGTGACAGCACAGCAGCGGTGCAGCTCCAAGTGTAGGAATAATTTAGCATATGGATCAGATGATTCTGTTAAATCAGAATGGCAGTGCCAAGAAAGCTGCTGCTTCTTGGAAGGTGCTGAGGACTTCTCTTCTGAAGAGAGTCCCACAGTATTTAGGTGCAGGGAATTATTATGGTGCTTGGAGGAAGGGGATTTGACAATCACATCAATTATGTTTCATTTTATGAGCAATTTCAGGAGCATAATAGGGGTCAGAGAAGAAAAGTGTTGTTCCATGGTATGTTTATTGTGGTTTTGCAGAAATACTTCCCACTTTCCCTGCCCTCCCCTCAGTTAAAATAAAAAAGCCTCATTAAAACCCAGTAAAAGACACTGAATTTTTTATGCACCCATAGATTTGCCACTGCTTTCTGTCTTGCTTGTGAGAGTTCAGACACACTGTAATGATTCAAAACTGTCCTTTCTGTAACTCTATTTTCCTCAGTTAAATTAAACCAGGGGGGAATTAGCTCCTTTGATATTTCTCTTCCAAAGCTGGTTGAAAGTGTTGTACATGTGAAAAATGAGACTTTAAATGGAAGGAGAATGACTGACAATTTAAAACCCAAACTAAAGAGATAATTGCTTACACTAAAACTTCTGTTACAATAAGCAGTTACTCATAAGTGATTACATAAATTTTAGAGATTAAATGATTTTTTAAAAAAAATGTTTAGGATTAAATCCTGTCCTGACTGGAACAGAAAATGCAGAGGCATCCTCCTTCTTTGGCAGTGATGCTGCTGCTGGCCAGACTAAAATTTATTGGGATGGACTCAGAGATTTGCTGAGGAAACATTTTGTTGTTTACCCCAGGCCACTGACTTATCCAGCCAGTCTTGCTGCTTTTTGGGCAGTATGGTACTTATTCCTTACTCCTTAGAATTTCTTAGGCTTTGTATTCAGATTTACCCTCTGGAAGCCAAAAACCTTTCCCTAATATTTTTCGCCTCTTCTCTTTAGCGCAAAAGATTATCCCTTAGGTTTTTTAAAAGGCAGTTGCTGATGTGGAATAGCAATATTCACTGTAAATATTTTTTTCTCTATATGAATTGTGGAAGAGACACTCAGTTCTGAGCAGATCCATTTCCTGATTTAATTAGACCTACTGAATTGATTTGAATTAGTGACAGGCTTAGTTAGCAATAGCTGAGGGAAAAAAATTATGCTTTGTATCAGCAAGCCTATATTCCAAAAGCTTTGGTAAAAACAGCTAGGTGGCTAAACCACCACATGGGGATGAATCATGCAGATGGCTGGCAAAATCACAGCAGTGCTGCATGCTGGTATTTATTTTGACGTGCTAGATGCTTTGGAGTCTCATTTCATCTTAACACCAATCAGTCTTGCCAGTACTCATGAACAAAGCCTCTTTTCAAATTTAGTGGGTTTTTGAATGCTTATACTTAGATCCTATCAAATTCCAAGTTCTTAAAATAAAACAACAAAGCAGCATCTCTCCCCAGCCCAAAGCCTGATGTTTTCTATGTACCAGAGTCATTTTGTTTTAAAAGCAGAGATTAGATTTGAAATGTCTCAGTAGAGGGGCAGTCTCTTTTATTGTCTTTACAAAGCTTAGTGCAACCGCAGCTCTGATATTTTCTTAGGTCTTACTCATATTATTAGAAGTATTTCAGTGTTCTTTACTAAGTTATCCCATCTTTAGTCTTGGATCTTCTTGTTTGTGGCAGATACCTCAGGGACAGAAACCAGGGAAAATGTTTCAGTAACTTAGAAGGGCATGTTCCCATCATTTGGCTTTCAGACCTTCCACTGGCATGAAAAGGAATTTTGCTTTTAGAGAGATGTCAGTGTGACAGCTCTTACAAAGTAGAACTGATGGGCTGCTGCTGCTGCATGGCTTTGTTTCCTGTAATAGGAAGATTTAGCTCAAGTAAGTGTGTCCTGCATGAAATCACATTGCTCAGCTGGGTGTTAGGATGATGACTCACTAGTTTTTCCAGTCAGAGACATTATGGGGCCACATGTGTCTTTCTCCTTCTGAAAAGGGTCGTTTTCCTCCTGTGATACCACAGCAGGAGCCTTCAGCCTCCCTGCCCAGCACGATGCTGGGCTGAATCCCAGCTGCTGGCCCTACCCTTGGGAAGGGCCCTCAGGAGGTCTTGTCTCCCTTTTCCAGCCTTTTCTTAGATTTGGGGCAAGGCTCCTCTGTTCCTGTGTTCCTGGATGCTGTTTTTAGGAGGTAGGATGGAAACAGTCCTGGGGTGTGATGGAAATGCCAGTTCATTTGGATGGGCAGTTTCTTGGAACTGATGAGTTGTGTCCCCATTGCCAAAAATCTGCAAACCCCTGAGCTCTGATGGGGATGCTCCTATCCAGTCCAACAGTAAACAGATACATATGTTCATCTCTCTTCCGTTTTCTCTTGCAATTTGTTACACACTAAATTGATTTCTCTTCCTTCTTTCTCCTGCAAATTCTCTCATTAAATTAAATAGTCTGAGAGAAATAACCATTAAACCTTCATTTCTAATTAATTAAGTGGTTTAAAATCTAGGTCTGTGAACACTTCCCTAATTAATTGTGTAAAGCTAGATACAAAGTTAACAGGGAATGAAAGAGTATTACTTTAGGGAAGTGCTTTTCAATAAACTATCAAGCTCTCTACCAAGCAGTGCAGAAGCTGTAAGACACTGGAGTTCTTACAGGAAGGAGGGGAGGTCTCTTCCCAACTTGATGGGAGTGAAAACTCTCGCAGTTGCATCGTGATTACAAACCCATGTGATACCAGGTGAGCTCTGAGTTATTCAATACTGATAATCTCTCTGTGTTTCTCACACCACTCATGTGTTCTGTTCTGCCTTCAGCCTCTTCCTCTTCCCCTTTCCTTCTCCAACATTTTCAACAGCTCCTCTAAAAAATGTGAAGAAAATATCTCCTGAGCATTCTGGGTTCTGCTTCTCATGCCAAATATTTTCTCTGCCGCTTCTCTCTTGTGGATGTCACATTTTTTGGGGGGATTTTCTATGACAAGTCCCTTTGATTGCCAACAGGTCCAGCTATTCTGTTTCCCACATTTTAGGAAACTTTAATACTTGACATTTTGCTGTTTTAAAATGCATGTTACTCTGCCAGTTGATTTACATAATCCAGCAGTTCCCGATATTATTGACTACCTCACTAGTTTTTAATGTTACTGTGAATTTTATTAATGATCACTTATATCTGCTTCTAAATGCAATGTACAGCAGCCCAGAGCTAAGAGAGACACTTAAATTAAAATTTATGCTGTAAGATCTATAAGTTCCATAATTTAAATCCATTTAGCATGAACTTTGTTGTGTAGTGTCATAGTGCTTTTTTCAGTTAGAGCATCTTTTGGAACTAAATCAAATGAGATACAGAACTTTGTTCGATCAGCACAGCCACTTTTACAGCCAAGTTTGTACTTTAATGGGAAGATGACTTGAATTTCGTTTGAGATGGCCTATTTTCCATACACAGCAAATAAGTATATTCCTATATGGCACTCCCCAGGCAGGCCTGCCAGGCCGAGGGCCTGAAGGAGAGCCACACAAAGAACACACAGACGCAGCAGGAGAGAGAGCAGGAAGAGAGAGGGCAGAGCCCTCCGACTTTATTTATATGTTTTCACACATCACCGTGGATTGGAGGTAGAAATCACCACCTCCTATAATCCACTTGGTCAAAGTATTTGTCAATCATATTTCTCCATCCGGTATACCGGAATTCGTAAACACAGATACAATTTAGGAAAACATAGATAATAGAGAGAAAACAAGTCATGGCCATGAGAGAGAAAGTCTAACAAGAAAACACTGAACACTGCAAGTCAGGGCAACATTCCTAAATCCTAATTCTTTGTTGATTGTGTGACATTGGATATTTTTTGATCCTGAGATGTTTGCTGTTTCCCAGAGCCATGGAGATCCATGTGTTTGATGGGCTGCTATGATTCAACATGGGAAGCACACAAGCCCCATCTCCCGAAGATCCCAAGGCACAGGAGGACATGCACAGCCTCCCAGGCAGAGCAGGGCAGGGCAGGGCAGGGCAGGGCAGGGCACACTGTGGTGCACACGTGTGTCCTGCCAGGTGCTCCACCTGCTCCCAGGCAGCAGCCAGTGCTGGGCAGAAAACGTACAGAGCCACCGAGACACAGCACCCTGCAATTATTGCAGCGTGTGAAAGCCTCAGGTCTGTGTCAGACAGATAGCAAGGATCAGTTCTCTTCCTTCCTTCCTTCCTTCCTTCCTTCCTTCCTTCCTTCCTTCCTTCCTTACTTCCTTCCTTCCTCTTTAATCCCAAGACTTCAAAATACATTTCCACCAAGATTGTGCCTGGCACTGACTGAAAGTTTCTGTAACTAGAAATAAAACTACACACCACGAAATGTCTTCTGACAGAACAAAGCAATCCGTCGGGTTACAAAATGAGTTTCATTATTTGGTCACCTGCAATGGCAAGGGACTGGACTGAATACCCCAGGATGTCTTTCCAGCCCAGTGTACTGTGATTAGAAACATAGGAAGCAGCAAATATGTACTCCCTGACATCAGGTCTCTGCAATGATTCTTTATTGAACTCCAAAGTCAGTGCAAGACCTATTGTGTGGATAATCAAAATTCTTGCTATTTCCAGACCAACTTCTCACAACAGTTGTGCTCCATGAGAGCACTGAAACCACAGATGAAGATTCGTGGGACCACCGGGGTCATCTAATACACTCCCTTGCAGTTACAGGCTCCAAGTTATAAAGCCTTTTCATAAATATATGAACACAGAAGATAAAACTGAGCTAGGGAATTAACTCCTGTCTGCACTAAAGGCAAAGACAGAGCCTGCTTTACCCAGAATTTACTATAGAATCCTACTCCTTCAGCCTCTTTTTTTCTTGCCCTTGCCTCCACTCACTTTCACAAATCCAGTTTTGATGTCAGCTCTGGCTTAGATGCTCTGGAGAGAATGGGAGAAAAAGAGACAGCATTACTGGTGACACTTGGGTAATACATTTCCAGATCCAGGCTAGTCCCTCGGCAGTTATATGTCAAGAAATGGGGATGAATGAAACAGATTAGCACAGAGTGAGATTCCCAGGTGGTATAAATTGACATAGCTTCTTTGGGCAGCTTTTTTACTAAATGAAATTGTTTTTCACCTCTTGAAGATGTGAACCACAAATTGAAGCGATATGAAGATTGAAAAAGAAATAAACCCCATATCTTTGCTGTTTTAGTTTAAGAGTTTAGCCAAATCCAGTCTCATTATGAGGTCTGTTATTTCACCACATTTCTTTTCTGTGGCATCTGTCTCTTAATAGACAACACTGAATATTGGCAATTTCTAAGGACGTTTTAATTAAACAAAGATGTTCATTTTGTGACATTTTTGCCCCCTAAAAAGTAATAAGGAAAAGAAATCCAGTGTGAGGCAATGCAATCAACCATCTCCAGCATAACATTATGAAAACTGCTTGAATAATTCACTTGTTTTGAGTGTTGTTATCAGCTGTCAGCCCAGGGATCATGACGAGATGCAAGAAACTGCCCATCCAGTGGCTTCTCTCGGCATTTTCATAGCAAAGTCCTGTGTCCTTGTTGAGACATGCTGTAGCTGCCACCCAGGAGTGAAACAGAAGCCTGGTACCATGCAGGCAGCAAAAATAGTAAGATTTTCCACAATGTTATTTTATTTTAAAACAAAAGAAACACTCTACTCCCCAAAACGCACTTAGCTGTTCCTCCTTCCTAAGCCAGCAGCACTCCTGATGGTGCAGAGAGGCCGATGCTTGCAGGGATCAGATTGACTGCAGATGCATTAGCCATGCAGATGAGATGCTCCAGTTCTGTCCTGTGTGCTGTTCTCACTCAAAACATTGAAAATCCTGTATTTCCATGACAGGCCTATGTACATATCTGGATAGAGAAATATGTCACAGAGGGCTGAGCAAGGGAAAAGAGTTTCCTGCTCTTAAGACTGAAGCATCCTATGGCATGAAGTTGTTTCGATTCAATTTCCTAATTTTAAAATGTGGTAATAATATCTAGCCGTCCCTTCAAATGCTGGGGTTTGGAGTGATCGCTCTAGATCTGAAGATTGCCAGGGAGCTCTGCTGTTGCTGGTGTCTATAACTCACCTTGCCAAAGAGATTTTTATATTCCCCAAATTTGCCTTTTGGGGATCCTACAAAGCCTACAGTGAGCGCTTTCAACATTTGTGCGTCTGCACTTTGAAGACTGAGGAAAGCCATAACAAAATCTGTGTTTAATAGTATAGAAAGAGCCAGTAGCCTTTTTCCTTGTGAGAACAGCTTTGAACATGTAAATGGATTACCAGTTAATTGTTAGAAATACACATCCCTTCAGTTTCCCAAGCTTCCTCTCCCACAGAGCCCCAGGGCTCAGTTGGAGGATAAGGGAGCCAGCAGCTATTTCACAGCTCTGCTTAAAGACCCATTTGTAGCCGTGTGGCCCGGTGCTATTGAGAGTGTTGGGACTCCAGCAAGCACCTGTAGGCTGTGTGCTTTAATTTACTGAGCAGCTGGGAGGTAAATGATGATATTGCAGAGCTACCACAGAAGGAGTGAAGCTCTGCCTGCAGGCCAGTACTTAGCCACAGCCTGGACGGATCAGAATTAAATTTTATAAAGGAAAAGGGAAGCAAGCATAGAAATTTAGACCTTTCATCTTTCCAGACGGGTGTGTTAGGCCTGGTTGTGCTTCAGATGAGCACCTCCTGAAGCTGTGTACTGGGCAGTGTTGTTTCAAGTCCTTTAATTTCTTGATTTTTCAGTATCATTGACTGAAATTAAAGAAAGGTTCAGAACATGCCTGTCAGTGCCTAGAATAGTCTTAAATTTGAGATGGAATGTTTTAATAGATTTGGTTCAAACTGCTATCAGGATAACAGGTAAGTTTTGGACTGCAAAGATCCACATGATTTAGACAATGTCTCAATTGCCCAGTAGCTCCTTGGCATTATTGTTTTCATATCAGCCACATCTATATTGTGTATAAATTGCTTTGGGATTCTTGGGGTGAAAGGCTTTAGATAAGTGTAAATTACTGTGTGGTCTGTAATTATTTTGAAGTGGTGATTGCTGGGCTGTGCTTTTTATTTTTATTGCTGAGGATTATGATTCTGGTATAGAGATACGGCAGCTTCGGAATTGGGGGAGAAATATGCTCTGAGACTTTGATTTATGTTTTTCTATTCTATTCTTTGAACATAGGTAGGAGGGCAAGAAGGAGAGCACGGACGTTTAGTGAACGTGCTCCTGCAGCCTAATTCATCTTTGAGGCTGAAACAGCAGGTTTATAAACTTGGTTAAGCACGCTCCAATTCCTTTGCTGTTTTTCTTATACGTCCTGGAAGCGCTTTTGACAAATCACGCACTTTAATAAAAACGTATTTTTGAAACAATTTGGAAAACATACCACAATCAAAATAATGGCTGGATTACGTGTTTGGAGCTGGTGTCCTTTCATTGTGTGTGCAGGATGGCTGTGTTACATTTGCCTCACAAGTTATGAGTAAATGCGATGAGCAGTGTTTGCTTGCAGGCACGAGAGCTGCCAGCCTGTGTTTGAGGCCTTCCGCATCCCAGTAAGCATCAATTGTGGTGTTTTACCGAGAACAGGATAATATAATTTCTGGATATAGTTATTAGAAGATAACACAATTGATAGAAAATATGTAGCTGCACATGTGACTTGACTGTTCTCGACAAATTCTTCCCAACACTGTGAGTCCCACAAGTCTTCAACAGCTCTCTGGGATTTACTAAAAGCCTCACAGCCCAAAAGAAAGAAGAAAGCATTCTGATCTCACATCTTCTTCCTTGGTTAGTTTAATCCCAGTGACATTGACTGTAATTTACATTGAAACAGTTCTTGCTTTGTTGCAAAGTACAGGAGTGGGATCCACACTGTTTTTCCACACATAATGTTCTACTTTTTTATAATCAGAATGTAAAAAGGATGCAAAGACATAAGGAAATGATTTCTATGCATGTTTAAGTGATATTGGAACGAGCAGCTGGCAGTAACGTTGTGTCTCATTAACAAGGTAGTATTTCCTACCTAGTTGGATGTGGTACTCAATGTCACTAAAACTCCCTGATGGATGTGTGCGAAGGTACATTGGTACATGCCAGAGAGAGGCAAACATCACTCTAACAAGAGGAAGTAAATATGTTCCCAATGATTTTTGGGCAGCCAAAACTTTCACAGCTTGTCAGCTGAAGCACAGTAGCAATCATGGTGGCTGAGCAGCGTGGGCTTGTGACTGACACACTTCTGACTGAACAGAAAAACAGAGATAAGGGAGATTTCAGATGCTTTCTTACTGAAAAGGCATCATAAATCTGAAGAGACTGGGAAATTTTACACATGGAGAAAGAGAATTGTCTTCCAGGCACATGTTAATAATAACATTTGTGGATGTGAGCAAAGCAGTCAAGGACATGGTCAAGTCTGGTCCTGGATGCAACCCTACCATAGTCCTCAGAGCCTGTTGGTAGGGATTATACCTAAAATGTGAAGTTTAGTTTCTCTTTCATTACTGGTGCTTTGGACAAGTTCTCCTTTCAAATTCCTGTGATTTGTCTTCTCCCGTTTTAATTTAAGTTGCTTATATTTTCTACCTCACCAGCATTTTCCTTGTACCATCTTGCATTTTAATTTACGGAAGCAACAATTTGAGAGGATGCAGAACCCTTAGTTTATCAGGCAGGTTCACTTTCGGCGATCAGCACTGCCAGGACAACTGCTGGCAGCTTGCCTGAGGCTCTGCTGTTCTCAGGGTGCTCTCTCCTGCCCCAGAGGTGGGGACACAAAGCAGTGACCTCCTAACAGCCACCCTGGAAATCCGAGCTGCACTCCTCGTGCCGTGGTTGTTGGCTATCCCATCTTGCACCCTGATTGTTTAAAATGATGGGTTTTGCCTCAGCAAAGGAACATGTTATGATGGACCTTTGCTTAGACCTACCATTGCTTCCCTGATGGCCCAGGCCTGATGCCTTAAACAAAGAGTTTTCAGATAAAGGAAGAAGCTGATCTGCCTCAGAGATGGGTCATAACACATGTACACAAACTAAGCCAAACCAATAAGTTAATACTGTGAGGAAAGAATAAACTGAAATATTAATCACTCCTCTGTGCTTTTATATATGTGGGGATGAATTAGGGCCTTCTTCAGTGCCCTGAGAGTCTTGTAAAAGCACTTTTAAAGGGGGGAGACAGGAATACATTTTGTTGGGAAAAGAGACTTAGGGTTGTCTTCAGAAGTAGAGAAATGATCATTTCTGATGGCAATTGCTCCTTGTTGCTCCTTGAACAAACTGCTCTGCAGTGTTCCAGGGAAACTACTCATTTGATGGTAGATTATCTTTCATTTGTGAAAAAATTTATCATGTTATGTGCTATAAGATTTACACAGAGCGAGGGAAGGGAGAGTTTTGGTCTGTTATTCAGTAGCATTGAAGCATGATGGAAATAATTATGGTTTAAGTTTTATTCTTCTCATCTTTTTTCCTCTTAGTGATAGCATGTCTCTGAAATTTTGCTTAGGCTTGTATTACCCCAGATGGATGAAGAAAAATGGTCTATATAGCCAAATTGTTTTCTCTTTTTTTTGTTTTCCTTCTGTTTTCATTGAAATTTTGTGGTTTGTTTAATCTGAAAAGTATCTTTCCTGCAGCCTCTGAGACCTAACATAAAATCCCCTACTTCCTCACTTCAGACTCTGCAGCTACAAACTATTAATTTAAACTTCAAACCCTCTAAATAATGTAAAATTTCCTTTTTAAAAATTTTTCATTCTGGCTTTACTGGCAGCTGATTTTAGGATGATACCTCTACATATGAACATTTCAGGGCAAAATTTCTCATCCCAACACAATGGCTAACAGTGAAATTTGTTTTCATGTGATACATGGTGCAAATATCCCAGGTGCAGAAGGAGTGGTGGGGTAACCTCTTCATGTTCAGGGGACAAAGAATTCAATCACATTAAGTTCTGCCATCGTAAACTTGGCAAAGTCTTGACAAGTATTTGGGCTGCCTATTAGGTACGTAAATACTTGGAAAGCTGGGCTGACTCTCAGGGTGGGAATTCTTATACTGTTTCAGAAATTTAGCTGCTATCTGGGGCCTAACCCTTAAAAAAAAGGGACTTGCCTCTGGATGGCTTAT
The DNA here is from genome assembly GCA_013400735.1 of Pomatostomus ruficeps. Taxonomy (NCBI): domain Eukaryota; kingdom Metazoa; phylum Chordata; class Aves; order Passeriformes; family Timaliidae; genus Pomatostomus; species Pomatostomus ruficeps. The sequence goes on from VYZT01026407.1 coordinate 109,516, forward strand.
TATATAAACTGAAAATAAGGGAGATGATCCTGCTTAGACAAAATACTCTCACTCTTGCTTGACCTTTCATTCCAGCTTGTGTGCTAATCTTGAACCTTCAATAAATCCCCTCTGGACTGGCTTTTGGCTCAGGTCTCAACCCAGAAATCCAACGCTCAGGCCTGTCTTCAGTGAGCAAGAAGCTCCTTGGGCAATCAGCACTGGACAGGGCTGTGATGTTCTTGCAGACTTGGTGCTCTGCATGGTGTTCAGTGTTTCCCATGACAAACAAGACTTTAAGGCTTAAAGAAGCACAAAGCTGCACAGAAATTTGACATTACTTGACACTAGTTTGGCATGTCCCCAGTACTTTGTGGCAGTTCCCGAGTACGGTGCAGTGCCCATGGGTGGGGAGATGGGTGGCTGTGCTCCTGTAAATCCTCACACGTGCAGAAGCGTTACTCATCCTGTAGCTCTTGCTTGGTAGAAATATTGAATCCTGTTAGCAGCGTGAGTAATAGTTATGCATGAAATTAAATCTACTTCTCAGGTAGGTCAGGTTCACCTTCTTCTTTTTATACTGCAATAGTTTGTGCAAATAGAAGGCTAAATGAATGCAGTGCTATGGAATTCATGTGAGACCAAAGAAAAAGGATTTGTTCTTTTTTCCTGAAGTTCCTCACCTGTAAAGTATGTGTATCTGTCAATACTCAGTGTGCTAAAGAAAATTAATATAGTTTGGTGGCCATGTGTGTTCATTTTTTGCTTAATTTTGTTTGTTTGGATAGTATTGGCTATTCCTCTGAAGCCTTACTTGAAAATGAAAAGGACCCAAGGTTGCTCTTTTCTCAGTCCCTGTTTGAGCCAGATAACAGGCACACACAGGACAGACTGGAGGGATCCTGAAGAAGATAATCTTGGCTCGTGGCACTGTCTGTGGTTCATCAGAATTCATCCAGCAGCCCACAGGGACCTGCTAAGAGGTGCCCTGCGAAGTGCTGCTCGTAAAGCTCTCTCCTGTCTGTGCAGGTTTTGTGGGTGACACATTCAGTTCATTCAGCACAGACCATTTTCTCTGGCCTCTGCTTGCAGTTTGATATCTCAAAACCCACTTGCTTCTCTTCCCTGGTAACAAGGCAGTTGTATGCAGGCTGTTTTTTCCATCTCTTCTCACAACATACTCCCTGCACTGAATCAGTGCCATGTAGACATTACTGAATCTATTTTCATGATATCCCATGTTTGCAGGCAAAACCTAGTTTAAATAATTCATTACTATTGTACCAGGGAATATTTTTTTCATCATCTGGCTGTAATTCAATACCATTCACTTTCACCTTTAGAGAAAATTAAGTGAAGGAATCGTTGTGCATTGTGCATTGAAGGATTCCTTTGTGCAACAGAATTTTTAGTACACCTTTTGTTTCTGAAAAGATTTACAAATACTTAATCTAAATATTTTCTATTGAAATAAATGTAGTAAAGAAGAACAAAAAGTATTCATAACAAAGCTACCCTTATACTTCAGTGGATATTATAAATGAGGAAGATCTATATTTGCTTCTTCATCAGTTCCATATATTGGACTGGATATTATAAGTCTTGAACATGTATTTCAGCAATGGAGTGGATTCTCCTTGGTTTTGTTCAAAATTTCAATTACTGAAGCTCACTGAGCTGGTCAGAAATCATCCTGCAAAACCTGAAGACAGTAAGCTGTCAGGGAATTTTGGAGTGCTAGAGGGACTGGACACACAGTTAATATGACCACACCTGGCAGGGCTGACACGGTGCTTTCCTGGTGGGAGAGGTGTCCACTCGGAGAAACCCTTCACTGCAGTAACCAGACACTGGGGGTTAACACAGCAGCTACGGCTCCTGGCACCGCAGCCAGCCTGGAGCCTGGCATCCCCCTGATTTATTGAGGCTGGCTGAAGTTGTGCTGTACTTGAGGGAATTTTCCTTCACATTCCCTTCCACAGCTGCAGCCAGATTGAAGGCTGCAGGGTGTGTGGGATTGTGCACATATGAACATGTGTGTGTGCATGGCCACAGTGCCATCCTCATGGAACAGCTTTTCCTGGGGTACCTTGAGCTTGCTGGCCACGAGCAGCAGGCTGTGATAGCTGCTGGCCTTCCCCTCAGGAGCTGCCTGGGATAGAGGAATTTGAGAAGCTGAGTGGAGGCAGGCTCTGCCCTGTTCAGCTTCACACAATCCCAGCACTGACACAGCATGGCTCCTGGTGTTTAATAATTCTGAGGGAGCTGGCAGCCCAGCAGTGATCCCAAGTCAGCCTCCCTTGTGGTATTAAAACTTCTTCATCCATACACAGAGAAGTCTGTAATCTGATTATGAACTGGTGTGAATTAGAAATTGAGTTCACTCGTGTCAATAGCTGCCAACATGTGCGAGCACAGAATTAGGCCCTTGGTATGTGGAGCAGCAGTAAGAGTAAATTTTATGTACTTGCATAAAACAGAAAAGAGAGCAAATATTTTTCTATGGGTATAGAAAAACGTGTTGTCATGAAGTATCTATAATTACCAATATACACTTTTATTTTTTATTTCTCAGGAGGGTGATTATACAATCCATGTAACGTGATAAAAAAAAAGAAGAAAGGGTTGTGGGGATTTTTTTTTAAGAACATAAGGCTTAGAAAATAAGAGGCAGGAAAATGTGTGGCTGGGGAACTGTATTGGGAGTTTCTAAAAGCAGGTTACTGCAGGACTTGAATAGCGATCAGGAGCCTCTGGGAAATGCTGCCTCCAGCAGCAGTTCTGCTGCCCACAGCCACTTGCTGTGCTTGGACAGTGGGACAGGCAGGCTTTTCTGTCATAAGCAGGGATTTTCTTTCCTCTCAAACTTTCTGGATAGATTAATCAATTTTCCTGGCTGATCGTACTGATTTCTTACTCATTTTAAATATTTCAGGAAGGACATTTGTTCAGTGCACTGAGGGGCTGCTCCAACATGGGCAAGAACCACCTGCTCTATTGCAATGTGCAACAGAGGCATCTGCTCCCAGCTTTAATATTCTCCAGCATATTTGGGTAATCACTCAGTTATTTAATTGCACCCTAAAGGCACTGAAATATTTGAGAACCTCCTTGCAGGGCTAACGTGGATGCTCACATTAGCAGTCGACACCCAGGGTGAGCTTCATTTTGCTCAGCAGCCAGTTCCCAAAGAAGATTACACCTATGGAGGATTAACAGCCACATCAGGGAACAGGAGGGATGGCAGGGAATGACATTAGTGGAGAGGCGAGCAGCAGAGTGGTGCTCGGGAGGATTTCAGCAGGCATTTTGTGGAATCCCACTCTATTGATCTGCCTTGTTTCTGGGATATTTTATAATGACAAACCCTGCACTTATAGAGATTTTGCAGCTCCAGCCCTTGTTAAGTTCATCCTCTAATTAGGTCCCACCTTGTGAGAGCAGGAGGTTAATCAGCAAACTGTACTCTCTAGGAATAGATCCCACAAAATTTGTAGAAGTTCATTTAAAAACAATGCCAGCAAATTATTGATCTTATCTCTGGCAACTTTTAAACCCAAGTTGCTTTTTCTTTGTTATTATAAGGAAGAGATTTTAGCTTAAAGCTGGTTTTGGGGCTCACATGGAAGGTCAGCCACTGTGAGGCACAAAATCAAGCACGAAAACTTTACACAAAGTTCTCATAGAAGCTTACAAAAACCCAAAGATATTTAGTCCAACTAAAAATATAATGAGTTCATTCTTTTGTCTTAAAGTAGTTCCCATGTGAGACTGTTAAACCCAAGTATATTTCAAGATGAAGAAGAATGTATCTGAATCTTCCAGGCTACCTCTGCTTGCTTGAGCTCCTGGTGACAATAACCTGAAATCATCATTTTCTCTTCAGGACAAATGTTTGGGCAGAGTCAGCCTGTTAGCCCTTTTCCCAAACAGCCATTTCCTCGTTCCCTCCTCCTCAACACTCCCCTTTGAGTTGAATCATGTCTCATTTTTATGTGAGGGTGGCTTTTTTTCCCCATCTATATCCATTAAGCTTCATTCCTGTCTGCATATGATAGAGGGAGGTGAAAGAGCACTGCTGAGCCCCTGATATGCTTGCTAAATGTGGTTTTTATTGCTCAAAATCCAATAAATCTGCTAGGGTGAAGGAGGCTAATGCGAGCAGTCCTGCAGGCTAGAGGCCAGCCCGGATGCCTCACTTGTGGTGCCTGGAGATGATCATGCCTGGGCCAGGAGGGACCCTCTTGCTGTGCCTTTGCTATGCAGTTGGCTTCCTCTGGAAATGACATTTTTCTCAGTATCACTGGAATAAACACTGACTGTTTTCGCTTCTCTAGAGGGGATGTTTCTACCCAGGACTGGTTTCCCATACAAGGCTGCCTCGGCAGCTTTCTGCAGACTGAACAGATCAGTCCTTTCCTCACCAGCTCTATCTCCAACAGCCCTTGCCTTTGTATCTGAATTAAGGTGTGCAAAATGAATTTTGACTTTGGAATATTGTGAGTGAGATGATTTAAAGCAGATTTTCTTCCAAGAAGTTAAAATCTTCTGAAAATGAACCCCATTTAAAAGAGCTCTGACAGACGTCTGAAGTCATGATAAGGGTCCCCACAGGCCCCTGGGAGGATGTGTTGAGCTGTGACCACAGCAAGCTCTCAGCCTTCTCCTTTACAGAGTGGGATGGACCTTTGAGTAGCAAAGCACAGCCTGAAGTCTTTAGCAAAACTTTTGTTTTCTTGCATCGCTACTTTTTGAGCACATGCTTTGTAGAGTTTCTTCAAAATACTTTTAAAAAAAAATGGGGTGGGAGTAGGGCAGGAAAATGAAACAGAACCATAAAACAAGGTCAACCTGGGACCTGAATTTTTAAGTAATTTTATTTTTGAGCAATAACTTCCTGCACTGGGAGTATAACTTTTGTTACGGTAGCAAATACTGCTCAACAGCCTCCCTCTTGAAGGAACAGATGCTTCAGAGATGCCTGAAGCTGAAGTCTCATGCAGTGAGAGATTCCGAATCAGCAGTTTCTCTAGGAGACTTGTGCCATGGCTTCTGGCCGTAGTCTGTCCTTTTTCTTCTTCCTCTTGAACCAGCTTTACCTGCCCTGACTGTGGTTTCACGCACCCCTCAAACACCCCAGGAATGCTTTGATGTGTGGCGCACCGTGTCTTGTTGTCCTGGAAGGTTTCTCTGAGGTACGAGCCATTTAAGGATGTTATGTATATACAAAATACTGCTTGTTCATTATCAGCCTGAGGGGTCACAATCTGCTCACAGAGCTTCCATCCCCAAATCCTGGCTTTGGCACCAGCTCTGGGTTGGACCCACAGGAAGAGAATTTGTGTGTTTCTGGCAAGTCTCGGGAGCCTGGAGGCTACAGATTCTCAGCCTGTACCACAACCAACCCCACTGAAAGCTACTTGCGTGAAAGTCTAATTAGAGGTGCATTTCCTCTGCTCCAGGGGGAAGCGTGGAGCTGTTGCGGTACATAACAGAGCGCGGTGCTCTCGGAAGCCCCGTGTGCGCTGGCAGGGGACGTGAGGCTGGTGCTTGTGCCTCATACCTGTGTTACATAAGCACACCCGTATCCCGGTACCGCAGTGGGCTGGAGTCGCTTTAGAACCGAGGGAAGAGGCGGCAGGAGGGAACGGGGAAGGTAGAAAGGAAAAAAAAAACCCAAACGGCGGAGCACGAAGGAAAAAGCAGCCAGCATAAACTTTCTGCTGCAGTCTCACTCATTTCGGCTGAGAGCACTGCAGGGCTTTCACGGAGCGGGGCTGATCTCGTTCAGCTTCCCGGCCCCGGGGGCGAGGGCGGCGCGATCACCTGGGCTCCACC
>VYZT01026407.1:115389-131910 GCA_013400735.1 Pomatostomus ruficeps
GACCGGGTCGGGCGGGCGCGGGGGAGATCGGCGGAGCTCGGGGCCAGGCGAGGGACAGCTCGGGCTGCGGGCGGCACCTCCGAGCGAGCCCTGCGCGGGGCCGTGCCCAAAGTTCGCCCTGGGAGGCGGCGGCTGGGCGCGGAGCTGCCCGTGCCTCCCGGAGCGCCGCTCCGCGGTACCGGCACGGCACCGGCTCTGCTCGAGGGTTGCCGTGTGAAACCGGCTTGTGAGACGGGACCTCGCTGCTGTGTAGTCGGAACGGTGCGGGACGGAACGAGGCGGTGTGTTTGCTGCTGGTGGCCGTGTCCTCACGGGTGGATGCTGTGGCTGGGCAGTGATAGTGATGGTGCTGGGGAACACCAGCCCGAGGGAACAGCGGGCTCTGTCCTCGACTGCCTTCTTCCCCAACCTCTGACACCATCCTGCCTTTGCATTGATTGAAAACTACTTTCTAGCCGAGTTACTGCACTCTAGAGTGATAAAATGAAATCCCTAAGCAGATTGGTATTCAGTAGGAAGTATCTCTGCAGAAATAAGTGGAGGTTTTTGCCTGAAATAAAATAAAAACGCAGTCAGTGACAATATTTGATTAGTGATTCTTAGTCCTGAAAAAACAACGTCGGGAAATTTTACACCAGCTATTTTGTTTCATAAAACGATGTGAAAGCCTGAAAAGTTGACTTCAGTGCCTTGCTGTCGGTGCCTCGGGGCAGTGGGTGCCAGGCTGTGCTCAGGTTTGTGTGGGGTGAGGAAACCTGCTGGGGCTTCACTCCAGACACTGCAAAGTTGGGGGGCCTGGGGTTTGATTGCCTTCTCAGAGGGAGCAGCTGAACTTCACATCATGTTGGGAAATTCTCAGTTGGGCTTTATCCCGTTAGTGCTGGGAATAAAAATCATGACTTAGAGCTGAGGCAGGAGGGGATTAAAGGTATAAATCTTCGATTAGCACTGTCATTTTTATATAGGCTGCATTAGGCTGTGCAGTATATGATCAGTAGTGTAGAATGTCTGCAGGCTCAGGACCGGGCTGGGGATTACCTGTGGCTCTAATGACCACTTGTGAGAGGTGTAACTGTGTCCATCACACCACGGAACAGCCCGTTAGTTTGTGCTCAAATGGGCAAGGTCACGGGCAAGTGATGAATTACAAGTGCCCTGGCCTACTTCAAAGAGTCAGCAAATATAATCTTAAATTGTTTAAAACCATTTCATCCTCTCTAGGTCTATCTCTGAAAGTACTGGAGGACAGAGAACAGTGTGGTTCTTGCTCTGGGAAGTATTCCCTTGTAATGTTTGGAACAGCCAATGCTAATTTTTCACTGACAGAAACATTTATTAAATTCATTTGACTGGACTTCTAAGCCAAAACAACAACCACCAATATCAATATGCCATTAAAAAAAAAAAAAAAGAAAAAGACCCAGAAGAGTCAATAGTCTTCAAAAAGAGAGAACATGAATCAGAGCCTTCTAGACATGAGTCCATTTTACAACCAACACTGTAATACTGATGCCATTAGAAAACGGCCTCATTTTTCTGCTCTTAATTCTATATGTCAGGTGTAAAATGTGCTTTATAAATAGTTTTAAGTGCTTCAGTGCTGAGCCAATGGGTACTCCACGAGAAAGTATTTACAACTCTAGAGGAGCAGTAACTTCCCTATGGTAATGAGAACCTTGTATTGAAAATTGCTTCGAAAATACTTCATTAGTGACCAGACAAATTAAATTGCAATTTAAGCATAACTTCCCTAAGAAACAGTGTTAGTTCTAGCAGTTATGAAGATTCAAGAGAAAAGGTCACAGGAAAACTTCACACCTATTGGAATGAGATCTCTAAAACCCCTTCTTTTACTCCTTTTGTGTTTCTCCCACACACGAAGCTGTGGCACCTCGGCTCCTGGGTGTTACGATCAATGAAATGTTACTTCCCAGTGGTTTTTGGATCAGCCACTCTCTGCTCTGTAACACAGCATAAACTTCTGAATTCACTGAACAAGAAGCAGAATGATCCACTTGTTCTGTAAACTGAATTCTGTAAATTCCATCGGTGTCAATTCCCTCTCTGAACCAGCCAGGGGCTGCGGGAGGGCTGGTGCCTGGATGGAGGGACAGCCCTGTCCCTTTCCCAGATCCTTCTTTGTTGAGGGGTGGGTACAACTTTCTGTGTCCACGACCAGAAGTAGGTTTGGTGACAGAGAAACAAATTGACAGAGGAAAATGAATATTGAGCAAGAAAAAAAGCCTAAAGATACCAAACCCCTTGGATAAAATGCAAAATCTCCTAAAAAAAAAGCCCTTTACCTCTAAGACTTTTTACAGCTTGCAAATCTTACCACCTTGCTGACACTTCTATGAACATTTTCACTCTGAGATGTGTAACAAAAACTTTTAGGGTCTAGCTGGGAATGCCAAATAGATGCCTCATTTCTGTGTCGTTACATCCTTGACTCCAGGATCCTCCCCATGGCTATGGAATTGGTTTTATTCGTCACATTTTTGGCTCATCTTGTCAACACAGCAAGTAAATTAGCTCTTCCAGGAGAATCATTGAGTTTTGTGCGCTTCCATGTTGTGCTGATGGCCAAATAATTTTCTAACATTCTTTGTCCTCTGACAGAGAAAAATTCTGTTAAAATATTGTTTGCCTTGCTCAGAGGAAAGAAAGAAAAAAACCTCACAGAAACAAAATAATTATCTCAGCTGGCCTGGAAAACAAACCAAACATTTGTCTTCAAACCAAAACATTTATGCGGGATTTACAGGGGCTGTGGAATAGAAAAGTTTATGTCTTGCTCTTAACACAGTCGTGACTACAATTTGCTCTTATTAAAAAAAAAGTGGAGTTAAGCTAATATTTCTGTGTCTTTCTACATTCTTTAATAATAAAATATTCTCTACCAGATCATGACTCTCTGCTGTTATCAACCTAGTATTGATCTGACTGTGAGCTGGATCATGGAAGGAGTTACTAATTGGCATTTCAGAAGCACATAATTACTCTGTAATATAATATGTATGTTATAACCTTTTACTCTTCTTTCTTTCCTGCCTTCCTTTTACTTTTATTTATTCATTAGCTCTTAGATTGTAAACTATAAAAGGAAAGTGCAGATATGTCCTTAGCAAAAAATTCTGCAGCAAATTTCATCAGTGTCCAGGGACTGTATCAGCAATTTTTACATTTCAGGTTTATTGTGGTAGTGTTTTAGCACCTGCTAATTGATGAGCTGTGGTGTACTAATAGTTTCCTTATTTACAATTAGGTCGAGGAGCACGGAATTCAAGGGGGTTTGTAGTGTTCCCTTTGGACTTCTATATGTTTAGAGCAACTAATTTTTTTAAACCAAACCTGTGCCTTAGCAGGAAACATCTGCCCACTCCTGCAAACTGCAGATGCATCTCCTCCCACACACAGAGAGAGAGAGAGAGAGCTGAATGCTCTCTATGTAGCTGTTCCTGGTCATAAAGGCTGCTCAGTCACACTTTTTGGGTTGAAACTTCAGGTAGTTGGATCCTTGAATGCCCCACAGGATGTGCACAAACCTGCCTTGTGCAGATAGGAGAAGCACCGCAATCTACCAGCTGTTTAGGAAATAAATCCCTTAAAACGAGAGCAGCATTTCTGAAATCCATTACATCAAAAGCAAGGCACTAACAGATAATCTCGGTGAGCGTTCAGTTATGAACTAGCCAGGATAATGCATAGCGAAGGGCACAAGAGGTACAGGGCTGTGTCATTGGTAGGAAGACAGTCTGTGGCAGCATAATAATGCAAAACCCCCCAAATAAGTAGTGCATTAAAAGGAACAGGTTTGCAGGGTGTTTTGTTTAAGGCAATAAGGAATTTGAGCCGTGCTGTGCCTGGTGCCAACATGTTTGTCTCTCTGGGAAGGGCAGTGTGCTGGTGGCTGTGGTGACCGTGGCGGCACAGGCCGTGGGGACACAGCTCGCTGGCCTGGATGTGGCCAGCTCAAAATGCACACTTGGAACAAAGTGAATATTTCTGTTTTCAAAACCACTGAGCAAGCGTACACTGCCCCTGTGTTCATTCTGTTCTTGAGACTCTGTCTGGAGGTGTATAGTGACCTGTTAGGGGACTCCAAAAGCTGTCCAAAAAGATTATAGCACTTGTCAAAGAGACTGGCTTGGAGCATGAATGCCTTAAGTGGTGTTGCCCGAATGCATTTTTGGGCTCTTTTGCATCCTCATCATCTGCACTTGCTTTTCTTTCATTGTGGTAAACTGGCTTTGATCACATTTGGGTTGAGTGGACTTGCTAGTGTGGTTTATTTGTATTTTGTAGACCAAAACTATGTGCATGATGACACAGACATAAGTATGGGCAAGACAAGCTAGAGGTCTCTGGGTGGAAATTTGAAGAACTAATCACAACATGTAACTCTTCCATGTATTACCCTTCTATATTTTTTCAGTCTCCTTGCCCACATCTGTATTACCAGGGAATAAGCAGGGCCTTTTCCTCTTAAAAACAGTCCTTCCTTCATCATGAGAAGAGGCAGCAAAGAGGAAGAAAACCCATTTAAATGCTTATATCTTCCCCTTCCAGTCAACGAGGAAAGAATTGCTCTTTGTCAAAGGTAACATCAAGATTAGTCAGCCAGTATTAGTTAAAAACCAAAAGAGAGACAGAAAGAGAAAGAGCTGCCATGAAACCCCCAGCTGGTGCTGTGAGGAGCAGCAGTGTCTCCATAGGTCTGGTGCCCAGGCCCAGTGTGTCCCAGCAGCAACTGCCCAGCATTCCACACCAAGATGGAAGTGGCTGGGGTGTCTCCTTGCAGGGAACTCAGTCCCATTCCCTGTTTTGGCCTTGCTGGTGGGGTGCATTTACTGGCACTTCCTTGCCTTCCTTTCAAAACTTTCCACTCTTAATTCCCTGCTCTTTTCATAAAACTTAAAAGCAATTGGCGAAAACTGCAAGTACTCCTATATGCATGAATATGTACTGATTTGGTGATATAGATTTGATGTATATAATATATTTATAGCCACCTCCCCCATATATTCTAATACATAGACAGTTCATGGCTCTCAGTGTAATGCTGATCACAGGAATTTAGAAGGCAGTCACTTTAAAACTAATAAATATAAAGATACATGAGCATGGTGGTAAATTATAATTAATTATATTTTTATCATAATTAATAATTAATAACGGGTTAGTACTTTCCTGGATTGTAGTAATATAAAAATTTTCCCACTCCCCATCATTACTTTTAGAAATAGGGTGTTAAATTTGATTCTCTTTGAAGCCACTTAAGACACGGATCTGTGAGTTTTACATAACACTTTCCTGAATGGATACCACATCATGAGGAATTTAATCTTATTCTTTAATCCAAAACTGTTCTACTAACCACATGTTAAGAAAATTTTGTGCTTATTTTGTTCAGTATTTCATTCTTAATCTTAGCCTAATAAGACTGCCATGCAGTCTAACACCTGAGGATTGTTTTGGAATTTGCTTAGGACCTTTCTAGTTTAAAGATTTTTATCTGAGGTCCTCAAATTGAATTATACATGTTAAGTTATGCAGCATCCAGGTTTGTGACTGTGCTATGTTAATCATTTGACAGGTTTTTGGATCAGTGACTTTGACTTCTCACGTGCTGAAAACACCCAGTGTTACTGGCAGCATGTGCCAGAAGCAAAGCAAAATTAACCTCTCTGATTCTTAAAAATGAGGCACCTGATGTGGCAGAATGCCTTGGGGGCTTTTAGTTTCAAAGAGAGGCAATGAGACAGGCAGGTTCGTTAGGCTGTGAATGGAGCTGTGATTCACAGCAATATACGCCAACCCAAGGGACCCGAGGGAAGGAACACCTAGAATCAGAGTCATCAGCTTAATTAAAGACTCTCCACAGTCCTGGGCTGTGAAGCTAATGCAACTGCTGCAGATGAGGGTGTGATTTATTTCATTTTAAAATTCACCAGTGAAATAGTTTGAGTGAATTATGCTTTAAAATGCTAATTTCTCTGTGCTGATGGCACAGGGAGCTCCAACGCCCAGGCTGAGTGGTAGGTGTGTGCTGTGGGTCCCATCCCCACATCAGGAGTGCCAGAGGGAGGGAGGATGCTGGGGCCTGTAGGGAAGCAGCATAATGTCCAAAGATGTTTAAAGCTGAGTGATGCTGATGCTGGCCTTGAGCTACTGACCTCTGCTCTGAGGATACATCAGAAACACAATCCGAAGTTCGAGTTTGAAAAGGAGGTGAATGGAACTGGAGAGGAGACGGCCATTCAGTTTGAGTTTGTGTGTGACCTTAGCAGGGGAAAGGATGTGGAGGGTGAGCCCTGGGGAGGTTCTGCAGAAAGCTGAGAAGGAAGCAGAGATGATATCTGAAGGACACCTTGAGGCAGTGGCGGCAGCTTGGCAGGAGGAGGCAGAGACAAGGGAGTTTCAGGGAGACAGAATCTGGATGTGACTGGCTGCTGATGGCAGCTGGCAAGGCAAGGAAGATCAGAGTGGGGTATTGTGTTTTAGCTTCAGCCAAGGAGACGTTGCTGGGGATATTGGCTGTTGGATTAGATGACATTGCCAGATCTGACCTGTCACACACAAGTTGTTGCAGAAAGTCACAGCCCTAAAAGAGAAACCAAGAGACAGAGATAATGTACTTCTTTGGAGAAGTGTCAGGAATGAGGTTTGCAAAGTTATCTCACTGTGGAGCCCTTAGAAGCAAGGGAGCAGAGTGTCTGCAGGCTTCATGCTAGGGAAAAAACCAAATATATATATACACACACACATATATATATGGAAGTGTTAGGCAATATGGGGAAGAAACCTAGGAAAATATATACACAAGGTTATAATTAAGTTCACTGATTTGTGTAGTTACATAAAAAAAAGTAACCAAAAGAAAAAGCCCAAACCATGAGTTTATTGGAAAACTTACTTTGTACTGTTTTAATTGATGTAGCTCATAAAAAAAAAAAAGAATATTTCAGTAATAATAATAAGCCTATTACTTCTTGTACAACCTGAGCTACTTCTGTAAATACCGGATGTCAGGTATAGTCATTCAGTGACTTTTCTGCACAAGGATTTCTAAGAATTTTCATCGTAGCACAATGGTGGTGAAATCAAAATTAAAGCTATTGGTGTAACAGAAGTGGGCAAGCTTCTGTAATTTACAGTAGTAAACATCAGGGGTGCTTAGCAAGTCACTAAGCACAGAAAAATTGATGCTATTATATGAAAGGGTAACATTTAGGTTGTTTTATTTTCCTGCAGCTCGAGAAAGTCACAACATGCTAATGCTTAGTGTCAACTTGCTTTGAAGTTTATACCATAAAAAAGATTAACTTCAAAGGTGGCTGTTTTTTAAGGGGGCAGTTGTGTTCCTCCTGCTGCTGGGCAGGCACTGTGCCTGATCCCATCCCACCTGTCCTTTGCACCAGTGGTGCTTTGCCCAGGGCAGGTCCCTGGCAGTGTCCTGCAGCCATTCCGTGGAGAGGAACCTGTGTAGGTGCAGAACCCCCCGTGGATGAGTGAGATGCAAACGTGTTCTGTGCTGACAGAACCGAGAGCTGCTGAAGGTTTCTCTCAGGAGCAGGGAGGGAGGACTCTGGGGCAGATGCCTGTGCCTGTGGTCACACTGGTGGCTGTACATGCTCTGTTCGTGCTCCTGCAGAGGTGGAGGAGTTTCTCTGGGGCAGGGGATGGTGCTGGAGCTTTTCCCAGCACCGTGCAAGGCAATGCACTGAAGTCCATTAAGCTTAAGGGGAGCTGAGCTCTTGATGCCAGCGGTGAGGGCTGAGTGTCCCTCTGGGGACCCCGTTTCCATAGCCCCTGCCGCCTGGCTAAATGATCCATCAGAGATCTGGAACGGTGTCTCTGTCTCTGCATTTACTCTTCACTACAACAGTCAAAGAATGAAGGATTTTTATTGAAATATTTGTTTATTAGCCTTATTTATGTGTTTAAAATTGTGGTTTCAGCAGTGTAAAGTCAAGTGTCTATCCTTTGGCTGAGTTTTTCCCTGGGTTTTATAGATGAATAGCAGGCTTACATTTTGAAATAAACTTTTTTTTCTTTTGTAAAATCAATTGCTTAGGCAGGAGAGTTCCTGACTTTCCAATTAAGCAATTTATCTAAAAGAAATCTTTTTTTCCCTTCCCTTCAGAGCATTAAACCCTTACTCAGCTTGAAAGCCGCATCAGTCTGCCAGTGTGGGATTAATGCCACAAACGTTCCTGCTCATATTTGCTGCAGAGATGACCTGCAGACATGACCATCATGTTAAAAAATAGCTTTTATAATTCCTTGTGCCTGATAACTGAGAGCCAAAACCTGCTTCTGTTTTCCTGTATTTCTTCTTAGTGGTTGGAGGAGGGGAGCAGGCACAAGACCTGGTGCCTGTCCTCGATGGCCCATCCATCCCTGCTCTCTCCTGGGGCTTGGGCAGTTCCTGGCATCGCTTTCTGGCCGCAGTGGGTCTGGCTTTGCCATGTCCCTGTCTCCGTGAGCAGTGCGGGAGCATCGGCACACGTGGGTTCCTCCATGGGCTGTGGGTGAGCGCTCACAGCCTGGCATCCTAAAACCTGGACTGAGGCTGGTCCCACTGCACGTCAGGAAGGTTAGGGCTTACCCTGGCTTTTTGGATGAATCTAGGGAAGGGAGGAGAGCTTTTCTCTTCCTCTTAACCTTCTTGCTCGTTGTCAGTATAAATAAGTTTGAACATGTTCTGGGATTATCAGTGCAGCTCCTGAACACTGAAAGGAATCAACCCCTCAAAGCTTTGGAGCTTTCCCATCACTCACATTTTACCTGTAAGTAAATCTAGTGTGTGTGTGTGTGTGTGGCACTGGGCAGCACAATAGTCTGTTTATTCAATCTCTGTCCTAACCTTGCTCCTCCAAGAGGCTGGAAGGAAATTGCTCTGCTTCTGCATTTCCTCCTTGTGGGACATATTAGTTTCTGCTGCTTGTAAGGATCCTTTCCCTGACTCTTATGCTAATCCAAACCCAAAAAAACATTCTGGCAGTGCTGGGATGATTGACTAAAGGTTTTCTTGCATATCAATAATTTCTTAGCTGATTTTTTTTTCATACAGGACACCATGTCTTGTTGCTGGAGCTAAAAACTGGAAAATTGGAATTTGGGGTAGACTCATGAATTCTGTTACCTCTGGCGGTAACTGTTCATCCAGGCAGAGATTCTGCAACTGTTTCTGCTGAGCTTTTCCATGGAATTACAGCTGGGTTTTTCGGTTAACTGTTTCTCTTAGGAGGTGGGAGGAAGCTTTCCATGACTTGCAGGCTGACCCAGCTGCCCGAAGGTCAGGGTGACCTCAGCACTGTGGGAGGGGAGCTGAGGCCTCTCACTCGCTTCTCCTTTGTGACTTTCTGGGTTTTTTGGTTGTGTGTCCTTGTGGGTTGTTTGCATGGAGAATCATGAGCAAGTGCACTACTTTGGCAGAAAAAGATATGGTGCCTGTCACTGGGCAGCCTGGAGAGAGCTGACTCTGGCTTAGTCCCTGTGTTGCTCTGGGACAGCAGTAATTTTGGGGGGAAAGGAGGGAAAAAGAATATGGATGGCAGAAAAAAGACTGAAAAAGAAGAAGAGAGAGAAAAGTTAATCCCTCAGAGTCACCCTGGTGGCCTCAGGAGACGCGTCTGTTGGTGGCACATCACACATACCTTGCTCAGGTGATCACCTCTAAGGCTTCGGATGTTTTTCACTTTCTGAGGTGACAGGACTGTGCTCCTACTAGGAACCTTTTCAACTAATTTTTCACACAATATTATCTGACTGCTGGGAGTCAATACAACCAAGGGTTTGTCTGTTTAAAGATCCAATAGATGCTACTCATGGCTCTCTTTCCTAGTGGTGATTTTTAAGCTGTGAATTCTCTACATTTGCCTACAGTAAAATCTCAACTGACATCCACAAGTATATATTTTTGTCTAGATTTACTCTGGAGTTTGAAAAATCTCAGTTTTAGAATTCAACAGCTGTACTGTGTTTTCTGGGAACGTTAATGTTTCTGAAACTTGATTATGCAAATATTTGCAGAGGGCAAACAAACGCTGAGCAAACAAATCCATAAAACAATTAAACAAAGATTGGTGGTTTTCTATTTTCATGGTATTTGTGCCACTCTAAACATTTCCCCCACTCTGGATGCCTCTTTCCCCTCAGTGATTTAGAAGTCTCTAGTGACATTAATTGCATCCCATGAGAGGTCCCCTTTACTGGTGAAACCCATCAAAAAGCCGGTGCCATGTGACGATGTTTTTTGAGATATCTTTACCAATATTTTATAGATTCAGATAACTTTACCAGCATCATCAGAGTTATAACACTAAGAACTATTCAAATTTGAGGACTCTTAAACAGTGAAGAAAAAGAATTTCAGATGACCACTGTCCTCTTGGTTACTGGTGGGCAGCTGTGGTTTTCCACATCCAGTCATTGAGCTGCTGGTTATGCTGTGAAAGAGATTTTTTCCATGAGTTAAAACTAAACTTGCATTGTGTCAGAATTTTTGATTTTTAAGTTGTTTCTTGTCATACACGTTGGCTTGAAATTCTGCAGGGTCACTGTAGCAGTCCTGAGACAGGTAAGTTATATTTGGATTGAGCTGCAGACACATGGGAGTGAGAGGCTCATTCTCTACCAGGCTTTGTGTTCCCAGTGTGGCTCTGTCATTTTTGTCCTCGATTGAGCTACATAAAATAAATTTATTTATAGTCCTGGGCAGCGTTCAGAATGAGCATTGTGTATGAAATTGCTTGCTGAAGTAACTCCTCTGATGCTGCAAGAGAGATGGGCCATGAGAGAATTTGGGTCACTATACCTAAGAAGATTTTTGGGACAGCAGTAATTTTGGGGGGAAAGGAGGAAGATTTCTGTACCTAAGAAGATTTCTGTAATTAAACCGGTTTGCATTTTTACATGGAATAGTTGAAAAAGCTTTAAAGTTTCAACCTGTCTATACCCTTTCCTCCTGAAACATATTTTTATAGAAGCTGATCTAAATCATTTAGCATTTAATTTTGATAAAGAATCATTGTTGCAAGACTTTGAAGAACTTATTTCTCAGGTTAAGTAAGATTTACAAACATATATTTTCTGTGTGTGTCACCCTCTTAGTACTCTAGCCCTACAAAATGAAGCTAGCATGGGTTAGATGCCATGGAACTAAGAAAGAATGAGTCTGAATGAAAAAGGAATAATAACAGATACTCAAGGGTTTTATGTTTCATTTTTAAACTGTTATCAAAAAAATACTGTATACTCTCATTTGATGAATGCTGCACATACTGCAGAAAAAGTGCACTGCAAGATTTTGGAAAAGTGCCTGCAACTGATACAGTGGGTTTTGGGAAGAATTTTATGTTTTATGGTACAATATTTTTTAAAACACTAACAATTCTCAAGCTGCCTTTTTGCTTTGGTCAATTATTTTTTGAGGAGGGATACAATGTGCTCATTACTTTCCAGTATTTCTTCTACGTCGTTGCTGCAGAGAAAGCAGACAGTAAAGTATCTGAAAGCTCAAAGATCAGTCTTTAATGATTTCTGCATTTAGAGCATAGAAATGAAAGTACTGACATTACAGTTCAACACAAATTTTCATTTCTATGTAGTAACTGCTTTGAATGATGACTTATGTGATTGATCATGCACACACAATCAGCATTTATAGCTTAACTTTTTAAATTAGAATGTTGAATACCTACAGGTATAGGCCGTATAGAGTAGTATGTGTTAATGTAAGAGTTCTCCAGATTAGTACTGTGAATGTTTGACAAAGTCTCATAATGTCAAAGTTTAAATTATTGAATAGCTACAACTCTGCTGTAGAAAGTGCAATGTAGATCATGAGACATAAAAGGAAGCATGTTCCTGATGAAGTAGCTGAGTAAATATCTCATCTAAGTGGTTGATAAAGAAGCTAAATTACTCTAAACAAACAATAAAACATCTTATAGGAAATATCTCAGAGAAATTGCTTATTGAAAGCTTAAAAAGATAAATGCAAATTGTAAATATGTAAAGGCTGGAGGGCAGGTTTTTGCTATAAGTTGTAGGTTCTCCTGGCTGTTTGTCTAATACAGATGAGTTCCTTGAACAGTAATGACTATTCCCTCTGACACAGAGTAAAGCACAGCAGATAAGAGTTGGTATAGGATGGACCAAATCTATTTTTGCCATTAAATACTTACAGAAGTATTTCTGGGCATTGTAATATGAAAACGTTCAGTAAAAGGAAAATGTTGAGACTGTATACATCATTGATCAATTATAAGCCATCTTAATGGATAAGAAATTACTCCCTAGGTATTTGTTTGGTTAGTGAACTCCGTTCTGCAGAGCATCAATTCACTGCATACCACACAAACAGCTTTTTTTTTTTCATTATCTTTGATAATTTTAGTTTCCAAGAAAATATCCAGGTTGGAATTGAGTATCCTCTACACCTAAGGCTGAAAATGCCAAATATATGATTTTATGCCAGAAGTGTTGGTGGAAGCATCGAAGTTCTTGTCTCCCAGGCAGTGCCAAACACCATCAGCAGCAGAGGAGTTTTCAAGCTGGAGCCAAGGTGGTGCAAAGTGCTCAGGGAGGCCTGAGAGCAGCCTTACAACACTTAGAGGACAACACTTCCTCATCTTGTGGGAAAGATGGGGACAGAGCCTTTAGCAGGGCCTGCTGGGGCAAGGAAAGGGGTGGTTAAAATTAAAAGAGGGTAGATTTAAACTGGATCTAAGGATGTATTTTACAATGGCAGGGGTGAAACACCAGAGCAGGTTGCTCAGAGAGGTGGCGGAAGGCCCATCCCTGGAAACGCTGGAGATCAGGTGGGATGGGTCCTGAACAACCTGATCGAGTTGAAGACGTCCCTGTTCACTGCAGGGTGGTTGGGCTGGATAACCTTTCATGGACCCTGACAACTCAAACTGTTCCATGACTCCATGAAAAAGGAGGAAATCAGAAATACTATGAATCACAGCAGAGCTGTCAATAATATCCCCTCCCATCTAGTGGGAGGCAGCCTGGAAGAGCTGGAAGAATTTATGTTTCATGGGATCGTACCTTGCTTTGTGGTAACTTCTCCCTTTTTATTGTATTTTTCATCCTACTGCCTGTGGAGAACTCTCATGCAGATCAAAAGGTAGGGATAGTGAGTCGAGCTGATGAATCTTTCAGAGCAAAAGGGGAGAAAAAGAGATAAAATATTGCCACTGTTTTCATTAAGGGGGCTTACTTGATAATACTTAATTTTGATTCTCAGTGTTTTCTCAAAATGACACTTAAAAAAGATGATTAAAAGTTTTTAGATAATGAAGATAGTGAGAGGTAATACTTAAATGACACTGATAACCCTTCTGAATTCAGTATTATTTTATGTGACTGCTTTATTCATTATGATTTATGAAGAATATCCCTGGCTACAAAAGCTAGATAATGGATGGGTTTTATCTTTTTAATAACAGATATAATCCCACAATCATTGTTTAATCAAAAGTTCTTCTTTTCAGACATTTTCTTGCATGTGTTTCTCTGAGTCAGCTCTGTGATACTTAGATATTTCCATAGGTGACAATTTACATTTTCAAAAAATACATCAAGCAATGGTCATATTCTTGCCACATGCCAACATGATGAACAATTAAGCACTATTAATTCCCCTCTATGATGGACATTGAGACAAACGGAACTTAAATATCTTGCACAAGGCTGCTGAGGGCTTACTGTTAGAAGTGTTGAGACCTTGAGGGTTTCCATCTCTTTTCAATACCCAGCTGAAATACAATATTCAAGAGGAAAAGTACCAGTCTTGTTCCTTTTTAAGACAACGTGGCAGAAGTCCTGTTGGTTTTTAAGAGGACAGAGTCATTGGATAGGTGACTTCTGAATTCCCTATGGGTCAGCTCTAGGCTCTAGGACAAGGTGCAGAATAAAGCTGCTGTCATATTTGGGTTTTTGGGTTGTTTGTTCTTTCTTTCAGCCAGGACATTTTTATATTCACCTTTCCTAAAGAGATAGAAGGATCTAAAATTTGAAGGAAATATATTCTTTAAATAAAGGATATTATTATGAAGAATATTTAATTATCTTTGCATTGTCAGAGTAATGAACTGATGTAGTTTTGATCTTCATTGCTGTGTGGAGAGCAGAGGAGGGACACAAAAGAGCTAATGAAAATTTTCCCTGTCCAACCACATTTGATTGATTTGCTTGTCATTCAGTGAGAAATGCCACAGAGCTGGGAAATCTGGCTGGCTGCGGCTCTGCTGAAGGAGGTTGAGTTATGTTTCTTAATAATGTAGCTTTATATTTAGTGGTGGCTTACAAAGAGTTTTGCCCTTCTTTCCTGAAGGCAAGATATGATCCAAGTTCACTGATGAGATAGAAGCTGGTGGTGTTGAGTGCAATCAACATGCATCAAATGAGCTCATGAGGAAATGTGATTGTACAACTTTCTTGGGGCTCACTCTGGGGCTTCTTGGATACATCATTTCTTTGTAGAACACTGAATATGCTGGAGGAATGTACAGCATGTATAATGCATGCTGGAGCAGCGTGCTGATGAAATGTGGGTGGAATCAAATACTAAAACTGGAGGAATTGCTGAAACCTGCTGCAGATCCTGAGTGTAATTGATAAATAACTACCAATAACCAGAGCAATCACAGTTTTGCTGTGCACATGCTCAGAAGCAGTTTTTGTTTTCAGGGGAAGTGGAAGCATGTCTGGGTTTTTCTCGTGTTTCAGGAGCAGGGCTGCAGTGCAGGTGCTCTTTCTGTGGTGCAGCAGCCTCACAGGGCAATGCTGGGAAAGGGAATATCCTGCACAGAGACATTTTTGCACCCTGGTGGACCCAGTGACTGTCAGCTGCTGGAGTGGGATCACACCTGACCCTCTTGTACCCTCTGTTACTTGATTTCAAAACTGCTTTGAAATCTTATTTTTGTGCTGGTGATGACTGCAAAGAGACCAATCTTAGTTTCTCTGCCATGGCTGGAAGATGCCTTGAGTGTTCAAGCACATCAAATACACACAAAGTGCTGGATGACTCCGTGATTTAGTGTGATGATAGGAACTCCCACTGATCTTCTCCTTAATGCCATTCCAGTAGGTGTCTCTTGGACAGTTAAGATCAGCAGCCTGCCAATGATTTTGTCAATTTAATGCCAGCTTCTAAACTTTACTTAATTGCTGTGAGATTCACTTTAGGTTTCTGGTCCAATAACGTTTTAGTAATTAGTGACCTAGCAGACATACAATACTGGAGCAGTCATTTGGATGAGGGTTTTGCTGGTTAAAAGAAGATCAGGCACTCTTTCTATAATTAAGTGTAGCTTAATGGAGGGGCAGCACAAGGCAGCACAGGCAGGGGAAGAGAGATCTTGGTTCTGCAGATGTGCTGGTGGGCAGCGAGGTCTGTCAGCCAGAGGGACAGGTGGATAGGAGGTGTCCAAGGAGAAAGGGTAATTGCCATGAGCCATCAGGGCCTTCAGCCCCTTAGAGAGCAGCTGGTGAGATTCACCTGTCCTCTGGCTGAGGTCCCCCCTGGGGATCTCCTGGGCCTGGAAGGGACAGGTCTTTTGGGAGAGGTGTAAGGGTCACTGACCACGTGCACCTGCAGCTGAAACTGCACTGATAGAGGTGGTGTTTGTGCGAGCAGGTGGTGACAAAGTTGGATCCGTCCATGCGCTCCTGGCTCCTGAGGATGTTTCTTACACAGCTGGAAAAGGACACCTTGAACTCTGGGACAGCCATGGGGCAGAGCTGAAGGTGTGGCCACAAGCTCTGGGAAGGACTGGACACGTTTGAGCAAACCAGTGTCCTGGCCATTGCAGGGGGCTTGGAGCGAGATCTCTCCAGGCTCCCTTCCAATCCAAATCATTTCGGGATTCTGTGACTCAAATGTCAACGTCATGTCATGTTGCTAAACCGGACACTTGCAGAAGCTTTTTAAAACAAATGCTTATACTAAAGCCCCCCATATCTGTGAGAATTAGAAGCTGCTAGTTTCAGTGAGTAGTTTTGTTTCAAAGTTCCTTAGGGAATAAGAAGGAGATTTTCTCATTTTTGTATCAATGCTTCAGTTAAATATTTATAAATAGAGGCTCCTCTATTGTACTTTGAAGCCAGCCTGTTTCTTAGATATGTATTAGTGTCCAAATCTGTCACTATAACATCCTGAATCCTTTAATTAGCTTTGCCAGTTCATGAGTAAAATAAAGTTGCTTCATCAGATGTTTCTTTGAGACAGGAAAGATGTTTCCTTGATGTTTGGAGTTATTTACATTTTCTGCAATGCAGATTCTAGACATACCCTTTCAGAAGGCTAAACGAGCTTGAAAAATGGAGGTCATATCACAGCGATGTAGAGCTGAGTCTTGCTTGTGTTGGCTTTATGTTGTTTCTAAGTAAAAAATATTCAGAAATGAAAACTCCTCCTTCAACTCAAGAGTTCATACCGTAGCAATTGCTATGAGACTTCCCTCTTATGTGGCAACAGACCCTTCCCTTCCCTTCCCT
>VYZT01026408.1:0-21958 GCA_013400735.1 Pomatostomus ruficeps
CTAACTCACAGCTGGAGAGACTATTGAGGGAAAAAGAGGGGAAAAAAAACCCCCAAAAAACTTGTGCTTTATCTCAAAGAGATAAAAACAAACCATACCAGGTTTCCCTGACTACTTCTCCGTGCCAGCTCAAGGTTACAGAACCATTCCTGGGCATAAGCAGATGATAGGGAAATACAGAGCAAAAAATCACCCCAGGACAGCATGTGAAAGCTTTGTGTTCTCTTATCCTGAATTTTTCAGTGTTTTTCTCTGATGGTTTTATTGAACCTAGGTATATTCTCAAGGTATTACTATATAATTAATTCTGCATTGCTTTGAGTCTCTCTTATATTGGTTTAAGGAAAATGTGGGGGGTCTCTTTTTTAATATATGGGGAGACAAGAAAATAATCTTGTTTGTGTAATGACTGTATATTCAGGAATCTGGTATGTCTAATAGCATTACATTAGAATGAAAACTCAGGTCATTCATACTGTTACGTTAGAGCTAAGAAGAAAAGTTGCTAGAATAGATTCAGTTATCAGCTGAGTTACTGTCGCAGAGAGTCTTTTCACATTCTGTAAATAATTATGGATAATTACTGCTTCTTAAGTATGTCACCTTGTGGCTGTATCTGTATGAAAAGTGCTTTCAGACATGGAATGTAGATTTTTAGTTTGAATATCCATCAATAGAGGTAAAGAATGCTTTTAATTTTTATGGTTAAGAGTTTTGTAGTGCATCTTTGGGGAGGAGGAAGTTGTGTAAATTTTCTAGGTGCTATTTGATGGTTCTGGTGTTACTTTGCTTTATTCTCCTTTACATTGCATGCATAACAGCGCTTTACTGTTGAGCTGGTGTATGATTTCAGTAAAATTAAATAATTTCAACCTATTTGAACATTTTGTTTAAAAACATTTGTTCTGGCTTTTGGGGAAGCAGTCTCGATTATTTAAGACTTGCCCTATATTAAAAATCTTAGAGAAATGAAGATGAACTCTTAGCAGACGTGGTGCTAAGACGCCGAATTGTTGATCTGATTTCATTATCTAGAAGCAACTTTTCATTTTGCAGACCTGTCAGTTTTTGTATGGACATGCAAACCTACTGTTTGTGTGGGTTGGTTTTTTTAAATTTCATTTTAATAATTAATTTAAACTTCTGGCAATCCATTTTGTTTTGTTTTTCATTTCTGAGAATTGCCCTGTCTATGAAAATCTATGAACTCACTTTTGGGATACAAGTCTAAACAAGTTCTGTGCTTCTCTTATATTAGGATTGCTAAATTTTTCCTTAAAAAGGTTGCTGTACTAGTTAGGGAATACTCTTTTACCTACTGCCTGCTCAAAACAAATTGATTTCTTCCTTGTTAAAACACTAAACTTCTCTTACAGGGTAAACATGACAGTCACTTGTGACATCTACATAGAAAAACCACGGGATGGGGGTGTGTTTATTGCAGGAAGAGTTGACAATGGTGGGATATATGTTCGACGAACCAAAGGAGTTTTCTTCTGGGTTTTTGCAGATGGCACCTACAGAGTCACTGGTGACCTAGGTAAGCAGCTCTTTGCAAAAGTGGATGCTGGCATAAGGTTGTGTCATTTTGATAACTTTGATAAAAATTGGTAGCATTCAGATTTTATAGTTCATTTGTCATCACTATGAATTTAACCCATTGTGTTCTAATGATGGCCACTTTTCATATGTGGAGAAAGCCTCTGAAGGCTACTGGATGGCCCATTTCTCAGGCTCAGCTTTCTGGAGTTTTTGTTTTTCCACAAAACCTGTTTTACACCACCAAGTATAAACTATATTGCTTTTCATAAATACTCTGATACAATATTAGTTACAGAAAGATTTGATCTATATTCTTAAACTACACATAAAAAAATCCTCATTGACATGAAGTGGCTTTTCTTAGCAGTTCATGTCACTTTACTTACATCTGGCTTAAGTGATGATGATAAGTGGCCTCCTATTTCCTCAAGTTATGCATCCTGCTGTTAGCCTAGCTCAGTGGAGTGAACACATGTTCTCCTTGTGATGCTAACTTTCATGTGTGTTCATCTGTAGAGCACTTGACAGGCACATGGAAGAGTGTGTGATAATACTTCATCAATAACTAAAAGTTCTTTTCAATTTGCCTTGAAATAGTGGCATATATAGTTGTTTAAATGCATTTCCTATCACTTCATGAGTGTAAATTAAAATTTTCGGTAGTTTCTGATGAGTCAAATGTAGCTTCTAGATTTACAGTATATCTGATAAGATATATTTGTGTGTGTGTGTGTGTTCCTTTCCACTTTTACCATGGACAGGTAGCATAAAGAAGGTTTTACATAGCTTCTCTTAACATACCAGTGCTCCTTAGGGAAACTTTGCAATGTCTAACTCCATAAAAACTTAAGTTTCAGCTGTATGGAAATACATACAGCATTCAGGATTGACTCCATGTTTTATTTGTAATAAGACCTAGCAACATTACCTGATTAGTTTCTCAGGCTGTCAGAAATAATTTTTCCTAGATTAAATGAGTGGATTTTGATTAACCACCCCATTATTTCAGGCTGAGACTCCTGTTACACAATATGATAATTTTTTCTGTACAGCTATTTTCAGTCACCTTTATATTTTTCTGGAAGGGAGCTTGAAAGTTAAATTATCTTGCAGCTAAAACTGTCTACTGAATAATTGAAGACTTGTAGCACTTAATTTTTTTCAGGTCTTTGTTGCTTTGACTTTGCAGTGTTTAGTGTTTTCTTGTTAGACTTTTTTTTTTATGGCTATGACTTGTTTTCTCTCTATTATCTATGTTTTCCTAAATTGTATCTGTGTTTACGAATTCCGGTATACCGGATGGAGAAATATGATTGACAAATACTTTGACCAAGTGGATTATAGGAGGTGGTGATTTCTACCTCCAATCCACGGTGATGTGTGAAAACATATAAATAAAGTCGGAGGGCTCTGCCCTCTTTTTTCTTGCTTTCTTTCTTGCTGCGTCTGTGTGTGTTTTTTGTGTAGTTTTTTTTTAGGCCTTCGGCCTAGCAGGCCTGCCTAGAGAGTGCCATAGGTCTTCATCTTCCCTCCTGGTCTCATTCACACCCCATTTTTGCCTAGCTTAATTTTGAGTAGAGCTAAGGAACATGATAGTGTGGCAACTCAAACCCTGTGATTTAAAATAGTTACAAACAATACATAAACGGGAAGATCTATAGAATGAGCAGAGTGATAGCTACTGTCACACTGTGTGAACTTTTACTCTCCATAGAGTGAATCTGCATCTCGTGCCAAATTGCCAAGAGCATTGGAGATTTCAGTGAGAAAACAGTTCTGGCAAAACAGCAGAATGCACTGATAAGGCAGACTCTGGGTTTGTGTATTAACCCTTTCATGCTGCAACAGAAATTGGTAAAATGTCAATCCTGAACACGTCTGAAAAATAGATATTATTATCCTTTCACTGGCTTGCTATTTATCAGTTTCAGCAAAGGGATGAAGTAACACTTTGCTAACTTAAGCATGTTTTGCAGCTGGAAAAGAAATATTAATGAAAGGACTTTCTGGTGTCCGGGATAATGCATGGCACACGCTAACTCTCAACATTCAGGTAAGGACACAGGCAAAAAGCTAGAAAACCAGTTAAGAAACTTTCAGTCCTAATTGGTTTAGACAAAACTGTACTGTATTATTGATGGTGTACTTGCATTAGTTTACCCTATCTAAAACATAAATAATATCTGTTATATTAAACCAATATTAAAATAGCATACCAAGTTCTGCTGCCTGTATTTTTAAAGTGATCTTGAGAAACTGTAAAAGGTACAGAAAATAACTGGAAAGGTGAATTGAAAGCTGGAGGTAGAAGGGTCAGAGAGGCAAGTCTCGTGTTTAATCTGATGCCAAGATGGTGGCCTGACTGCCTGTTCTTAAGACAGTCAGTAAACTACTAAAGTAGCCTGTGTCACCAGTCTGTCTCCCACCAGTTTTCTTTACAGGCAAAGGCCATGTATGTGGCCTGCATATATTTACTATATGTAGTAAAGGACTGGGAAGCTCAGATAAGCTAAGTTCCTTCTCTGCTGTGGGGAAGAGCATGGGCATTGTGTTACTGTATAAATGGGCTGCAGTTAATGAGAAGCCTGTCCACATTTTTTTCCTTCCCTTACACTCCATCCTTTTTGACCATAGTGACTTGGTGAGGAAAGTAGCCGCAAACTGTACTGTAGATATCCCTGTGTGCTTTGATGGGTGTGACATTGATGCAAGTACCTAAAAGGCTTTAAGTTCCTCTTCTGGGTGCCTAATCCCTTTGTCTGAGTAACCTTTGCAACTGCAACTGGCCTGAAAGGTGGGGAAGCTTGAATCCTAGCTGGGGAGATCTGGTACTGAAGGTGACTCTTCTAAAATTATGCATTGAGTCCCTCATCCTAAAATTCTACTGAGTATTAGAAGCTGGTTTTTGTCCCTCGTACTGTCACATGTGGAGACAAAGGGACACTTGTACCTGAGGCATTCACTGGAATGGATGTAATAGTTCAGTTTTGGCTTTGGTACACCTACATTTATGACAGTGCTTGCCATCTGTAAAATGGGCCAAGACACTGGGTTACTGAAGATGAACATAAATCACTTAAAACTCAAAACAATGATGGTAATTTTAAAATTACAATGCTTCAAACTTCCATCTGTGCTGTTCAAATATTTTGTACCCAGTATGCCTTTCATGTAATGCCTGAAGTACAGCGCCATCTTTAAATAATTCTCACACTGACTCCTTCTTGAAAGACACTCATTGCTTTTACCTGTGTCTATAATGGTCTTTCAGATTAAAAAATACAAGTAAACTGAAGTACGTTTTTCTAAATACTGTTTAGTGGAACACAGAAAAGATAAATTGTAATTTTTCCTGAAACTGCTTTTTATTTCAACATCTTCAAGTGGCTTGAGTGATGCTTGAAAGTTCCGCTGTCTCCTCTTTCTCTCAGCTTAATGAGTTAATTATGTGTTTCTGTATTTTTGACTCCTGCCTAATTCTGCAGAATCAGTGCCAGGTGTATCATAATCACCTTAAGAAAGTTGGGCTGTTTGAGAGAGTCTCATACAAGGAAGAGGAAACCGGTTTACCTTTCAGGTTCTGCACTGAGTTAGCAAAGCTGTGAGTTGGGGAAGAGGAGCCTTTTATGTATTCACTGTAAAGGCATTAGATCTGTTTCACAGAGCTGATAGACACCAGAGGATTCTATGCAATATTTAGATGCATCTCTGCATGAAAAATGTGTGAAATGTAGTTGAAAGTTGATTTGACATCTGTCTGCTTTGTCTTGTCTCCCATGTGAGCAGGCTCACAGTCTCCACAGACACTGGGTTTTACAAAGCTAACATTTTCCTTTTTTTGACAGGGCAATTCCGCCTCAGGACTGCTAAATGGTTATCCGCTCTGGGAGAATGTCACTGTTTCAAAACCAAGTCATGGCTGGGCTGCTCTCGGAACTCGCTCCTTTGAGTTTGCACAGTTTGACAACTTCCACGTTGAAGCTTGCTGAGGTGGCTTTGGCATTTGGAGAACCTGGTTCTCGTGTTACTTTGAATAAGAGCCAAGTCAAACTTGGAGGAGAGCTGAGTGCTAAACTGTGATTGATCTGTTGGCGAAGAGTCTGGATTCGGTCCGTATTATTTGTTAAAGGTTTACTTGAGTAGATGTCAACATGACTGTAGCTTTATCCCCTGTTGCTGTGGGATTTTTGACCTTCATTTTTGGGGGTAAATTTTAGTTCAAGGTAATGATGAAAACAAATTCTTGGATTTAAATATCTTTTAATAACAAGATCTTAACTTACCAGCTCACTTCTAAAATAACTTTAGAAGTTAACAGAAGACAGATGCATCTTAAGCTGCATTTTTTAACACTTCCACTATTATGTCCATTGCTTTCACTGTGAAAGAAAGAATTAAATGCCAGTAAGCCTTATGAGCCAGTGGGCCCCATATTTTTGTAGGTCTATCATTCTCAAATTTCATTTGGATAAAGTATCTGGATCTCCTATAGTAAAAAAAAGATGTTTTGTCTGGTTTTTTTGCTACAGTCTGCGACTAGACATTACAGTATTCAGAGTGCATTTGATTACTTCTTCCAACTTTCCTTGCCAGCCCTAAAATGTATTCTGTTTTCAGTGGAATGGAAATGTGCCTTATGACTGATCAGGCAGTGCAGGATGTGGCTTACTTCTAATCTACCTCCTCTTTCCAAGGAAAGGGTTGAAATGGATGAAAAGATACCATAACTTACAGTTTGTTGATGATAATCTCGTGGGTTTTTTTGCATGGTGCAAAGAGTAAAAACATTGCGTCATGGATATTTTCATGTCAGGTCACATGTGGAAACTGGCCTTTTGTTCCTAGAAACTTGGGCAAACATCTCTCACTTTTGATGGTTTTAGAACTTTGAATAGAAAATAATTAAAGCATAACAATGGTATTTAGTTTATTATATTACTGTGGCACAGAGGAGATACGAATGTGATCAATTCCTGGTATAAAAGAAATGAAAAAAAAATCAGTCGTTGCCCATAAGAATTTGCAGTCTGATCATAAGGTAAGTGACAGTAGGTGGACACAGAAGGAATTGTTTAGTGTGCCAAGCAGTGGTAATGACACAAGAGTGTCTGTTTTTAAACTTAACCTAGCTATCATGGAGTGAAGTTCAGAGCATAATTCAGATCCATGGGAAAGGAGGGATTCTCTTTTGCTGTCGCTTCATTTAATTTTTTTTCCAAGTTACTGTGTTATAAAAAAAGCAATTAATTGAGAATATAATGAGGTACTGCATGGGTTTTTTGTCACACACATTCACAGTTCATTTGGCTCCAGAATTTTTCTTGTTTGTTGTTGATCAGTTTGAATGAAGATGATGTCTATTCTCATAATGAAACATGCCTCCTGTGTCCATTTACTTTTCACATTCGCATCCTGTGTAATTGACAAGCAAGTTATTCCACATACTTGATAGGGCTGTAGTAGGTGTCTGAGGCCATTTGCAGCGGGCAACATCTGGGGAAAAAGATTTGCAGTGTTGATTTATAGAGATTATTCTTCTGATCCCCTTTATTTTGAAGGCTGATTCCAGTAATTGTTAACTTCAGTCTTTGAAGTTATCATCTAATATCATCTAATACATCATCTAATATAAAGTTAATGTAATACAAATCATTCCTGGAAAATTTTTGTAAAGTTGATCTTCCATTTTCATTTTTAGAGAAGAGTTTTTATAATTCCATCTCTAGTAATTAAAAATGTTGTGTCTTTTAGCTATTATTTCGATAGTGCTTATTCATACTTGGAAATCTCATACATACCAGTAACCTTGAAAAATGTTTAAACCACTACACTTTAAAACTCTAATAGAAGGCTTCCAAATGTTAAGTAACTGTTTACTTAAGTGGGTGAAAAATGAAAGGCATTTTTCCATGTAATTTTTAAGTATGGATGCAGATCTGTTCGTCACTTGCTTGATTTCCTAAGGACTGTCACTGGTCACTCCACATGCGAAGGAATCTAATTTTAGGTCCTCATATTCAAGTAATATGAGTATAATAATCTCAGAATGAATTTATTTTGGCTGTGATGGATTTTCATAGTTGGATGCTTCTTGGAGACTGCCTGGTAGCTTCTGTGGCTGCAACCAGTGTTTGTGTAAGAGAGAGAATCAGCAATGATGCAGTTATTCCAAAGGAGCTGTCCAATTTTTTACCTTCTAATGCACTAGTGTAATAAACTGTACTGTTATGTTGTGTACTAAACACAATGTATTTTATCACTGGAAATATTGATTTTTTTTCCCCCTAATCTTAATTTAGAATGTTTGAGGATTAAAGTGTTATGAACAGAGTAAGTGATTTAATGGTAACATAATGTTATTCATCTTTATATGTCTGTAATTCTTCACCCTTCAGCAGACTGTAATATGTTTGGCAATAACAAGCTGTCAGGTTTTTCACTGAGGGGTGGATTTATGTTGTTGATTATAAATGCTAATCATTCCAAATGGACAAATAAAACACTTAAAAACCCTTTATTTGTGCAGAATGCTTCTGTAAATGGCTCTTGGTTTTCTCCAGTAAGAAAGCTGACAATTTTTCCATTGTGATTTCTGATGAATATGTTTGGCATTAACTTAATTGGATTGGAAGAGTATAACCAACCACTTCTTATTAAAAATATCTCAAAATCCATATGCATTAGGACTTGTGCTATTGATAAAATTATTTTCTTACAGCACTCGATATACTTTCTGGTGTTTTGTTTTGGATTTTTTTTTAATTCCGTGAAGGGAATTAAGTTGTATTTGAGGACCAGTGATGCAAAACTGCTGTGTACTAAGATCTTGTGAGATTTAGCTGAAAGTTAGTTTCTAGGTGTGAAAACAGACAGTGTTGTAAGGATGTACTTTTAAGGTTTAAAGACTTCTTTATTTTGAATTTTCTTTTGAATCTAGCTTCAAACACACTTAATTTTTTAAGCTAAACTTTAGGGTTTGATTTTACAAGGAAGGGAGAAATTCCATAGAGCTAGTTACGTTTCCCAGTCCATCATGCCGGTAGATACGACTTACCCTGGAATTACTGCCTTCTAGTAACCAGATATGTGCTACCACCTACACAAACTCTGCCTCAAAATAAATTCTGTCCCTTGTCTGCGACCCCATCTTTGAGGTTACACACGAGCAGTTCCTGGGATTTTCAAACTCCTGCAAAACATTGGGACTCCTTTGCTTTAAAATTACAGGAAACTCTTACTTTAGGCTACCGATAATTGTTCCTTTTGCAGCTGCTTCCTTGTATCTGTGTATCTTAAATAAATTTCTACTTCCAGATTTGATTTGGAGTAGTAGTGGTTTGCTTTTTCCTTATAGAATCACGTTTACTGCATCACAGCAGCAGGTTGGTTGTTTTCATTTCATAAATTTTCATGGGTTTACCTGAAGTTTTTATCCAGAGTCCATTTTCTGGAGGGGTGCAGGTATTATGAAATTAACCATCTTAATTATAACTGTCTTTGATGATTTCAGCAGTATGGCCGAAGAGGGACAGTGCTTGGAGACTTTTATTATCCTCTCTTTGATGTTTTGGTCTCTTTGGTTTTGGTTTTTTTGTTTGTGTGGGGATTTTTTGTTGTGTTTTGGGTGTGCTTGTTTTTGTTTTTATAGCCGTTGTCAGTACTACATTCATACAAGTCTAGCACATGCTGGGAGTGGCAGACAGGCAGGTTGTAAAAAACCGCTAATTTTGAAGACTTCTCAGGCTGGTAGTGGAATCATCAGGTAACTTTTCTAGAATTCTGAGAGAAGTGTGCATGGAAAAGTCATCATGGACAAGTTCCTCTTGCTGTGTTCCTTCCATCTATGCTCCAGTGTCACTGAAACAATAACGGTGGTGTTTCTAGAACTCGTGTTCTAAAAAAAGCCCAAAACACCCACCAGTAATTGAGCAGAGGAAAATGTGTGCTGCAGCAGCGTTGCCAAGCTTTTGCTGTGTGCCAAGATACTTCTCTGCGGTTTTCATAGTGGTTAAACAAACAACTGTGAAACTGTGCTTTTCTCCTCAAGGAATTATGTTTGGAAAAGGGTAGAAACAGACACAGAACCCAACACCAGTTTTGTCAGGGGCTCACAGTAATTTCTCAACGAGTGCATTAAACCTGACTTTTGTGTACCCCAGGCTAAACCTAGACATATCTCTGAAAAGCAGAGATGAAAGTATCCTAAAAGTATTTGTTGGAGTGTTGACTTTTAAATTTTTTTAAAATGCCTTTTCTGTTGGTATCAAGTGTACCTGACTGAGTTTAAACTTCACTTAGGGCAGGAAAACAGTAATTTTTGGTATTACCGTGCTCACAACATGCATTTCAAACACAGTATTGTGGTAGTGTGTGTCTCAGTACAGAACTAACTTGAGGGTATGTAGGAGGAAGCTGAACCTAGTGCGTCATGTTAGTCTAATGTTGTGCAGCCGTGGTCTGGGACTCCGTCATGGCCTAAGACAGAGGAGGTAACACCAAAATAACTATTAAAAACCACCAAAACAGCATCACGAACAAAACCCCCCAAACTGCACACGTGTCCCCAAATAGTACAGGGAAGTGCGAAGAACAGTCTGGATTTAGCTTGGCTTCCTTTGTTCAGTTTCTGCTGGAAAATCCAGCCGTCTTCCTGACTGTTTTTCATGAACAACAATTTAGTTAAAATGCCTACAGAGAATACAAGACTTCATTGTTGCTAAAAAGCAAATGTTGTTTACCTAATTATAGACACTGCTATTTCCCAAGAACACTAGAATCAGAGATTAGAAGACATGAGAACAGGTTATGCAGCTGAAAGGCATGTTTGTGATGTGTGAATCAGTCCCGTCCCCAGTTGCACAAAATTCTTTCCCTGTGAGCATAGCTGAGCTCTAAGAAAAGGGCAAATATTTCTCTGCTACTGCCACCCCCCTTCAAGGTTTTGGGAAGCTTTATGTATGTTGGCCAACCTGAGATCACGCAGGAGTGACTCTGTAGCCTCTTAGCTTGATTCTATAGTGTTAACAGAGTCATTTGAAAGAGCAGCTGGCAGTGGCTAGCAGCAAATCCTGTTAAGGATGTCCATATTCCCTTCTGATGTGATTGCTCTTGTAGTGGGAGCAATAAATGGTAGTGTTCATTGGCAAGAGATCAGGCAGGTTTTGTGCTGAACAGAGGTGCACACAAATGTCTCGGTGCAGAGATCCATAAAGCTTTGCTGGGCTGCACAACGTCTCTGGCATAAGCTGCCTATTTCCTGTTCAGTCTAAGATTGCTGTTTAATGGTTCAACTTCATTTTCTTCCTTGCTGCTGAGCTGATACTTTATCCTAAATAAATTGTTTTGCCAGCATTATAGGAAATATGCTCAGTGCAGCAGGGCAAGGCTGTACCAGAAGGAGGAGGCTGAGATGCCCATCTCCTTGCTAGATAGATTGTACATTATTAGGGCCTGCCTGAGTTGAGTGCTGAGACAAAAGGGTGGGAGAGCTTCCACTTCTTTTGTAGGTGGCTATTCTGCTATGGATTTTGAAACAAACAGCATAATTGCTTTTGTTTATGATCTTTGTAAGGGGTGCAGGGAGATCATCCAACTTTTCTTCCCAATTAATGATAAAAGGAAGGTTGATACTGCAGAATGTATCTTGTCTTTATTGAGCCCCATCATGTGGGCTAGATTGAGTCCTTCATGAAACACCTGTGATTCTGCCTTGAGAGACAAAATACTTTGATTAGATGAATGCTTTCATACAGATAAATCAACTGTGAACACCCACTTCCCAAGCCAATGGGAGTTTCTCTTATGGTGCTATTCCATGTGGGAGACTCATTTCAAATACCATAGTGAGGAAGATATAATTTTTTCCCTAAATATTAGTGCTAGTAGATCTCCACAACAAAAATTCCAGCCTCCCTGTATGTAAACACATTTGGTACATACCTTGGTTTCATTCCCCTTTCCTATTTGCACTTTTAAAATGGTGAATACTTAGAGACATCTGTCACCCTTCTCAATCAAATACTTAGCCGCATGAGAATGCAACAATCTTCATCTTTTGAACAACTGAACCTTTTTAGCTCTGTATGGCAGCTAATTATATTTTTCTTGTGCTGGATCTGAATATTGTCACTTCACTTGGTTTTTATAATAAATAAAATTCATCTCTGCCAGGCTCTGCAAGAAGGCATCAGAAGGGCTGTATAGGCATCTAAAATTTCTTGTGGTGTTTTAGCCCCGCAAACCACCAGTCACCTGACCTGTGTTTTTCCTTTCCCCCCCACACTCTCCAGTGCCATGTACGGTGGCTACCTGGGTAACATCTCAATGGCAGTATTAAGGATTGAAGGTGGATGTTTTTCTTGTGTGTGACATGACGAATTGTGAATGATAGATGCCAATCTTATGTACCTTCTTTGTAGAACTCAACCTCATGGAAGTCAGGCAGGTTTTTGATCACTTTTATTATGTAGTCAGGCACTGGAATATATTAGTCTGGAGGATTTTCTATTTTTTCCTTTGAACCATGTTGCTTTGTTTTCTTTATTTTATATTTTTCCTCAATAAGCCTGATGCAGAAAGGGTGCTTGGTTGCTGTTATTACATCAAAACCTGATTATTGTAATTCTGTGTTTAGCAACCTCCCTGATGAGCATATACTGCATCTTCAGATGCCTTTGAAGACTTCTGCTGGAGGTAGTTATTCATACCAAGTCATTTCAGAAGGCAGTTTCTCTGAAAAAGTAGCTAGTTTCCTCTACAGTAATATGCTGATTCAAGTGTGGTGGTGTTTTCTGCCCTGTGATCTTTTAGCCTTGCATTGTGTAACTGAAATGTCTTTTTCTCCCTGTTTCTACCACTTCAAAAGATTGTGAGCCACATCTTGCTTTAATCTGCAAGGACCTCAGCACCATGCAAATATTACCTGTGTCCTCTACTGCAGATGAGAGAAATGTGTGTTGCATGCTGCATTTTTCTGATGCTCTGTATTCTCTTTAGGTTTATCTCTGTTGGGACAGTGCTCTGAAATCAGAATATAATGAATTTGCACATGAACCTGTACTGAGTTTTCAAAATATACTCTTCTGATTTTAAATGATTATGGAGCACTCTGTATAGTCCTGGATTTTTTAATAACTTTTAAATTCACTACACTTACCAGAGCTTTAAATGAGTGGTGGATGGAGGTCAGGAGTGTATCCTAACC
Organism: Pomatostomus ruficeps; assembly: GCA_013400735.1. NCBI lineage: Eukaryota > Metazoa > Chordata > Aves > Passeriformes > Timaliidae > Pomatostomus > Pomatostomus ruficeps. The sequence continues at coordinate 12,746 of VYZT01026408.1, forward strand.
TTGTTCCTGGGTTCACTTCACGCCTCCGTTTCCTCATGAGGAAACACACAACACAGGGATATCATGGCACTGAGCACTTTTGCTTAGTAGACCTGAATCAGAGCTGCTGCTTTAACTTCCTTCCTACAAAGACTAAAAACTTTAGTGGGGACAACACTGATTAAAACCTCAGTGTGACCTCCTGTTGAAATAGTAACTGAGAAAATGACTGCCCTGAGAACAAGCCACTGTAGGTGTGCCTCAGCTTTGCATTAGCGATGGTGGGGGACTGGAAGGGATGAATTCATTTGAATCTGCCGCTGAACATGCTGCCTTTTTTGTACTTTGTGTCTGCATAGAACAGTGATAACTCTCTACTTCTAATAATAGTTGCACTATGAGTGGGAGTCTCTTCACAAAGACTTGGAAAGGACTCCATTGATTCTGTGTACATTGGAATCCTGTGGTTTCCAGTAGAGAAAAAACAGACAAAAGTGGTGGAGTCAGTGAGCTGAAGCATAAGAACATCACTAACAGCTGCCCACTACCTGCAAGGGAATCTTCAGGAAAAGGTAAGGGAACATGCTGTGCTTCACAGTTGCCTTTCTAGTGGAGCAAGTAGGATGGAGATGAGTAGGATAGGTAGTAAATGGCTTTGTTCAGTATAGAAACACACAGTGGAATGATGTAAAGCATACATAGTGTCTTAGGGTTGGATCAGTCCCTGTGTATTCAACATGACTTAACAAGGTAGGACGTGTGTTAATGCATCTGTAAAAGCCTGAGTCCATAACATGCTCTCATGTCCAGGTTTTCTCCTTTTTTAGTTGTAAAAAATGATGTAAGTCATACCTAGCAAAAGAGCAGAATGGTATGAGAGGAAAACAAGGCCAAGTCCACTTTTCTATCTGCAGTCACCTTTCCTCAGTGGTGTTTTCCTGAAACTAATGAACACAGCTCACATTATTGTGTGACTATAGTTACTTCTTTTCCTCTGGAGACCCAATTCCCTGTGTAAAGTCTCTCAGTCCTAACCAAAACCAGATAAACAGCAATGCTATTCCAGTTCACTGAGTGTGACTGACATGGTATTTGAAATCACCGCTCAGCTCAGACAGTCAGGAGGGGTAGCTCATACTTCACGCTGCAAAAAAAAAAAACCCACCTCATTACAGCAAGTCTGATCGGTTCTCAGAAAAAAAAAAATCTATAGTGATATCACAAAGATTGGTTTCCGAATGAAAAATTGAGGTTTGACATGAACCTTAGGACTTTTTATCTTTTGTGACAAGTTCGTAAAGCAAAAGCGGCCCTTGCAGTCTGTGCTGGAGGCACTAGATGGCAGTGGAAGCATGGCTAAGAAAATAGCTGTCTTGCTGGCTTTGGGGCCAGCTTCTCTGAGCCATGAAAAACAAGGAAGGAAGGCAGCTTTACTTGAGAAGAAAGATAAGGCTGAGACTACGGGCGGCCTTCTGTGCACAAAATTCAAGGCTTCCCTTACAAGGAATACTAATTCCTCCTTTAATAATTTTGCATCTCCTTAAAGCAGATTAACCTATAAAAACCCAAATGCTTCGTAAAGCATCTGTTACCTACAGTAGTTTGTTTGGATCAAAGCCATTAAATGAAGAAAAAGCCAATTTCCAATTGCTGCCAGTGGCACAGCTTTTGTGTGAGTCTTGGTAATTTTTAACTCGTGTTCAAGCTAAGAAAGGATCTGCAGTGATTATTTTTAGAGTACAATGGGTTTGCTCTTCCCTGCTACAGCCGATATCCTAAAAGCTTTTGACATGCCACAGCCCCTCTATCAGAAGTGTCTGTGTGAGCTGTGTGCAGCTGTGTGCGCTCTGAGGCTCTGTCTGGGAGAGCTGTGCTCGTGCACAGGTGGGATCACAGGGTGAAACCCCAGTCTTGAGCAACTGAGAATGCTCTGCAGGAGCTTTTTACAGTGTACAGCTGCAAGATGGTTATTTCCCTGCAGTTTGAAGTTTTCTGAGGTGTGGGTCTTAGGCTTTCTGCTCAAGTTTTAAAATATGAAATTGATAGCTTGGGCAGCTGCAAAGGATGAAGACACTGTGAGAAAGAAGCAGCATATTTGCACGGACAGAGGAATTGTCATCCAGCTTACACTTGAGCAAGGCAGTTCTTTGTGCAAAAGGGTCTGGAGACAAGGAAAGGCAGCAGTCCTGTAAATATGTGAACGGGGGACACAAAGAGCATGCCTGAAACTGGAACTGGCTGACTTTGGAGTGATGAAGAAGCTTATGAAAAGAAAGAGGTCAACAGTGTGAAAGCAGAAAGGGAGGATTGGTTTGGCCATTATCAAGTGTCTCAGAACAGCATAATCAGAAATATGGGAGAGGTAAATGAGCAGTGATTACCGGGAAAGCAATTCACTCCCTCATGCCAGGTTTTCAAAAGCTTTATGTGCTGTAGCTTAATAGCCAGCTATTTGCTTTCACTCTGGATGAAGCCCCAGGCTTCCTGAGGTGATGTCCTTCCCTGTCCCTCACAGACCCCCATGGTCAGGCAGCTCAACTCTGCACATGAGTATGGGCTATCTCAGCTCAGCCTCTCTAGCAACACTTTACTCAAGGAAATCCTTAGTTATGGGTTCCCTGGTTTGCTTTCTGTACCTTTTGCATTATCCTAGAGAGGGCCTACCTGGATGTGTGTAGGGACTGGGAAGCAGAAGATCTTTGTGTAAATTAAAACAAAGATACAAGATCCTGACATGAAAAAATATCGCTATGCCTTGTCTTTGTCTCACTAAAGCAAAGTGAGAAATGTTTCTGATTTTGACAGAGATTATTGCAATGCCTAGAGGATGTGTGAAACTGAATTGGGGACTGTTCTTTAGTCCTGTTTTTATGTAAGACATCCATGAGGTTTGCTTCTTTAAAGGGTGGATATATCATTTCTGTGGTGGGGAGAATGCACAAGGCAAGGAATTTGGTGCTTATTTGTCTTATGTGTCTCTTAAGACCAGTGTTTCATGTGGATTTCTATGGGAGAAGAAGTTAGTGTTTTCTGTGGGAGCATCATGTCCTTCTGTCTAATGAGAGGTAATGTCTTTTTTGAAAAACTACAGAAATTTTGATTATTGGTTTATAGTCTTAATACTGTCTGTGTATTTTTTGGTCTGTTTTCTTTATGAAATTCCTCTGAGTGCTGGTTATTTTTACAGGCCTTTAGGTGCTCTGTGCTTCTGGGTCATGGCTCTTTTCCTTGTTTCCTCTGACAGAAAGTGATCTTCAGGAACATCTTAGGTTTTCATTTTGCCTTTCCTTGCACTTTAGGCTCTTTTGCAAAAGTGAGAAAGAAATGCGGTTACTGAACTTTGACAGGTTTTCCCTTTCACCCACAGTGATTTGAAGGCAAATTGCTTACCAAAAACGTGCTTGTATAAGCAAAGGATATACAGGAAACTGAAAGAGCGATCTCAAGATACCATGTGGCCTGTAGAGGACAGTGGTTATTTGCAAGTATCTTTGGAGCAGGTGAGTAATAACGGCCCTATCTCAGCCAGCAGGATAACATCAGGATGACTGTGCTTTGTATAACCAGTGCAGCCTGTTAGCAATGTTTTGAGTAATTTTGAAAAGCTCCTTCTGCATTATTTAGTGAGTGAATTTTTTAAGACAGAGCCTTTAGGTCCTAAGAGAGAAGGAAGAGCCCAAGCGGGATGCTGTTGTAAATCTGATCTTGCCAGTTGCCGGTGAGAGCTGCTGTTCCTGCTTTCCCCATCAGTAATGACAAACCAGCTGTTTGGATGTGGTGCTGCGGCGCTGGTGGGCGCTTGGGCTGTCCTGTGCTGTAGTACAGAGCACAGAGCAGGGAAGTCAAGGAGGAGGAGTTCTAGTGAGAGAACAGAGCTACAAGCTCATGCCTCAGAGAGCCGTACACAATGCTCGGCAGACCACAGGCTTCTGAGGGCTGTAACGTGGAAAACACCGAACCAAGGGCAGGGCCCATATCAGCCCCTGAGCCAAGGCAGTGAGGCAGGGTTCCTGGGAACAGCTGGCTGAGAAGCAACCCTCTGCTAGCTGTAGGATGCTTTAAGTGAGGGAATGGACCTAACTCCCAGAGGGAGTGAAAACAGGGGCGACCTTCAGCAGGTGCTGAGGGCACTGAGCCCTCCCGCAGATCAGTTCCGTGGTTCCTGGTCAGGCTTCGTTTGTGCGATCTGTCCTTACAGCTTACTACGTGAAGAGACAAGGTCGCTCAGCTGGCGAAGGAAGTTTGGGAGGTAGACCAAGACCAAGGGCACAGAATGACAATCTGTGAGTAATTTTTAGTACTGCTGATACTCCTGTGGAGTGATAGGCCAAACACAGAAGTATTGCAGCCTGTTGGTAGAGTTCTAATATTGAATAAAAACCCACCTTGTGTACCTGAAATTGGGATGTTTGTGAATTACTGAAGAATTACCGAGTCCTGACACCAGTCCTAAATTCAAAATTTTGTAGAGCCACTGATGTGAGTTTCTTGTATCTGAGAGTCCCTGTCTGTAAAATGGTGTGCCAGTGACATTATTACAATTTTAGTCTTGAAACCTATTGATAAAAATGCTGTCATAAATGAAAAATATGATTATAAATCAGAGAATTAATACAAGAATTATAACCCTTTCCTTTTAAAATTCCCTCTCCCCCCAGAAATAATAGTTTGCATTACAGAAAGTCAGAATTATATAATGGAATTTACTCTGGAGGACTGGAATACTAAAAACTAGACTGTAGTTAGGCAATAGCAATGTAAAAATTGAGACATGAGAGATCAACTGTTATGTACACAAAAAGGTTTAAGCTGTGTGCTGGACCCTGGGGCTTCCTCAGGAAGAGAACTGGGCTTGTGTGATCCAAGAGACATTTGTCTGTTGTGTAAAAATATGACCAAAAATTTAACTTAATTTTGATGAAGGTAATGATATAACGCTTTGGACTGCAGGACTGCCCGGGAGTCTGCAGGGCGATGGTCCAGCACTCGGTCACACAGACGGCTGCAAAGGAGCAGTTTTCTCTGTCTATCTATATACCGAGTTATCAACTCCGCAGCAGTTGAGCAGAGCGGTCGATATTAGGAAAGCGTAGGCGGGAGCAAAGAAGCGAGAACGGACTTTCCTGCAGCAGCACCCAGGTTTATTGTCGGGGGATGCAGGCTACAAGAAAGACCCTGAGGGAGTGGTTACACGGAGTTTTAAGAGGAAAGGAAAGGGTTGGTTACAGAGGAAGGGTCCAGGGTCTCTTCAAATCACAGAATGATGAGGAGTGACAGTTATCCAATGAGTTCTGAACAGAGGTGGGACATATTTGCATTATCCAATTAGTGTAACAGAATGGTAGAACTTTCCAGCAATTGCTGAATATTAAAACAGCCTGATGCACATTAAAATGACAGGGGTGGAACAGAGTCTTTGACTGACAGGGCTAAAACGTGGCAGGATTTAGAGGATTTTCCCAGGCATGCTTTCTCCATCTCCCTCAGATTCACTGTTCTGGGAAGAAAAATCTATCCAAGTTATCTCATTAGTTTTCTTAGAGATGGTGGGCTAGGTCACTGCCACAATGATAAGGCTTCTTTTTCATATTTTATTTACTCACATTTTTAAAACTGTTATGGAAAGGTGGAATTTCTATCCTATGAAAAAAGATGTCTTTGATATGGGAAAAAATTAATCTTGGAAAATTCTAGGGAAAAATTCCACTTGGTGATAACAATGACACATGGTTCTGATTTCTTCCTAGCTTTTTTCAAGGCAGTCAGGTCTCTGGGAAAAATGAGGAGACTGAGGAAACCAGAATGAGCTTCTCACGAATTAATGATGGTGTTTAACAAGTACCTGATGGGGTATCTAAGGGATAAAAATGCATTCCTTGTGATGTTCTCAAAACTTCTGCCAGAGGAGAGAAAGACCCACCAATGGTCAACTTTCAAAGCCATCTCATTTTATCCCTTTGGGAATGATACAGAGCACCTGTCACCTGTGCCTGTCGTTGGAATGGGAAAGGAAAGGATATCAAGGCATTGACATTTTTCATCATGGTTATGATGTTATTATTTGCAGTGAATCTGTAGCTTCAGTGACCTCTTTCTTTGAGCTGCTGTTGTTTGCATACAGATCAGGATTTTAATTCTAGGGAAATTCAGACTGAGAAGCCACACTAGATTTATCATGTTCACATAAAACATGCAAAAGTGAGATAAAAGGTCTAATAATTTTCCTGGATTTTCTTATGCTTGAGGAGCATAACTTAAAAAGAGGAAACTTTTTCAGTATGATCCTTTCTTGAATGCACTGTCTGCATCTGGCACATCTCCTTGTCTTAGGTTCAACCAAAAGCACCAAAACAAGTGACTCCAAGCTTTTCTTCTTATGCATATTTCATGAGAGACATGGGCAGACCTTTGTAATGCTGATTTTAAAAGGATATATTACCATTCCAGAGCAGAGCTGGATTTTTCAGATAGAGGAAAGAAGAGCTCGCACCAGAGCAACACACAGCCTGGCAGTTGAGTCAGTGGGTCTGGATCTGGACCCTTGTTCTCTGTGTTTTGGTCCTGTAAATTAAACTGACAGTCTCTTTTTCCATAATGTTGAGGCTTTATTGCTGTTTTGGGGGGAGACATGAGGCTTTACTCAGGACTCAGGCTCATCTAGTGCTGGTTTACAATGGTTGTCAGATGAGTTACGACATTTGAGATGAGCTGTTGTAAAAACATATGTTTTTACAACATATGTTCTTAGCTGGCAACAAATTTTAGTATTTTAATGATGCTTAAGACAGCTCCAGCATAGAGAAGACACCCTATTAAAGCATAGAGAAGACACCCTATTAAAAACAGTAAATCAAGCTCTGCAAGCATGATTGCTGAATTGGAGTTTGAGCTATTCCATTGTCTTTGCATTCTGCTTTGTTGCTGATGTACACACACACAGACATATAAACTACTGGCAGTTATAGTTTTGCAATTCAGTGTGTTGCTTACAGCAACAATACATTTTAAGCAAACTGCACAATATTGGATCAGCTATCACCAATAAAACTAGTTGGCTTCATAAAATCCTCCTCAGTACATTCCTTCTTTTCCAAACTGAATATCTTCATAAACCACACTTAGAAGCATCTTGTAGAAAGACTAAATACCTGAATAATGGCAAAATAGTTTTCCCATTTACCACTGTCTGATATGGATGGGAGTGGTGAGGGGAGATCAAGTAGTAGGGGGTAAAAACTCTTTCCTGGTTCTGCACTGAATAATTGTAGCGGTATCCATATCTCAATAGACTGGACAAGGGAGAAATCTCAGGTACTCTGGCATGAGACGGCATCTTGAACTGTGCTCAGTCTTAAATTCTTCTTTTATGGAATATGAATATTAAACACCAACCCTAGTTTACTTTGACAGATGAGATTTAACTTATGGGCTCTCTGGTCTCTGAGTCAGAGACGTAAACCTGTGTTATCTCTGGCTTCAGAACAAGCTCAGTAGCTACTTCTCCTCCTCCACTTTCAGCTTCTCATATTCTCTTTGCATCTCAGACTACAGGTAAACAAAGTCCTTCCATCTCTTGCCTTTCAACTACACAAGGCAACACTGCTTAAAATTCCAGTCTTTCATATTCTGTGAGCCCTTGGGAAGTCAATAAATGTCGAAGAAATGTTGGATTATTTATGCATTTATTAGGTATATGCTACATTTCTGAGAAGGCCTCGTGGCATTTGGTCATCACATTCTTAGAAGACATATCACAGGGTAACAGCATATTGTTCTTGAGACATTACTGTGTTGGAAAAGCACTTCCCTCTTCATTATATCTGTTGCCAAATGACTTGCTCATCTTTTCTTTATTTACTTTTTGTGTGCTTTTTTAAAGGATTCATAAGCAAATGTTAGTGCAAGAAGGAACCAAGCTGATCTTAGAATTTGTGCATTTCACACAATAATTTTTCTCTGAATCAGTTCCAAGTCATGAGTGCTGTCTCATAGCAATGGCAAAAAGAAGAATCTCATCAGGATGATGCTTAAACCTTTTGGTAGGATTCAGGTAAAGATTTATGGCTCTAGCATTGGTGAGAGCATCTTTCTGGCTGCACGGTTGGTGTCCTGTGATGAATTGCAGTCCCCATTTACACAGTTTCACCAGGCATACTCTGGTACTCAGCTTTGGCTAGTTGCAGATAAGGTCAGCCCTGCCTGCCCCACTGAGTTTGAATTAAAGGGTGTAGACAGCAGCTTTCTCTTAAATCTGGATGTTCCACCCATGGATGTGATAAGCACTCTATTGTCATACCCCGCTGTAGTCTCTCTGAAAATCACACAACATCAACAGCCTTTGAAATAGAAGTTATCTATAGAGACTAGAGCATCCAGCCATGGTGGCAGACGGTCCTACGGGCTCCACTCTCCCTCTCCCACTCCACCCTATCCCATAATTTCATAATGTCTTGTTTTGACTGTGGGATGTATTTTAGAATTCAGCTGAATTTGGCGTATGGCTCATTTTTTGATTTGGATGGCAATAGCAAACTGACTCTGTATCCATTAATGAAGTTAGTAATGGAAAGTCAGAACCTGTAGCTTCTATGGTCTGCACTAAGCTTTCAGAGCAGTGTGACAAGGCAAAGGGCTACACAGGAACAGAAATGTGTGGTATGTGTAAAATAAAAAGCCACTCTCCGAAGCCTTGCAATGAACAGGAAGTTGTGAGTCATGCGTAGCACACTCATGCTGGACTTGAGAAGACTGGCCAAGGACACTGTTGACTAATTCCTTGCTTCTAATGAAAAGCTAATATGTGATTGTTATTATCCTAGCAGGGAAGACTGCTTTCTAAGTCTTATCTGCATTCAGTAAACACCCAATATGTGGCTGTTGTGGTTTTAGTAGAAGGGAGGGGGCCATAAAGATGGCTCCTGTGAGAAGCTTCTGGAATTCTTCACCATTTCCAGCAGAGCCAATCTCTGATGGCTCTGAAGATGATGGACATGCCACTGGCCATGTCTGGGCCAATTAGAAAGGTTGATTACGCCTCTGTGATGACATATTTAAGGAAAAATCAAAACAAAATGTGCACGCAGCTGCTTTTAGTTAGAGAAGGAGGAGGATGTGAGAACATGTGAGGGAAAACAACATGGAGACACCAAGGTCAGTGAAGAAGGAGGGAGAGGAGGTGCCCCAGGCTCTGGAGCTGAGATTCCTCTGCAGGCCGTGGTGAGCCCATGGTGAGGC
>VYZT01026411.1:13539-29180 GCA_013400735.1 Pomatostomus ruficeps
GCAGGGACACCCAGAGGGACAGGGACACACAGCCCCGCAGAGACACGCAGCCACGCAGGGACACCCAGAGGGACAGGGACACCCAGCCAGGCAGGGACACCCAGCGGGGCAGGGACACCCAGCGGGGCAGGGACACCCAGCGGGGCAGGGACACCCAGCGGGGCAGGGACACCCAGCGGGGCAGGGACACCCAGCGGGGCAGGGACACCCAGCGGGGCAGGGACACCCAGCGGGGCAGGGACACCCAGCGGGGCAGGGACACCCAGCGGGGCAGGGACACCCAGCGGGGCAGGGACACCCAGCCGGGCAGGGACACACAGTGGGACAGGGACACCCAGAGGGACAGGGACACACAGTGGGACAAGGACACACAGCCGGACAGGGACACACAGCTCCGCAGGGACACGCAGCGGGGCAGGGACACACAGCCAGGCAGGAACACGCAGCTGGGCAGGGACACCCAGCCGGACAGGGACACACAGTGGGACAGGGACACCCAGAGGGACAGGGACACAGCCGGGCAGGGACACCCAGCCGGGCAGGGACACAGCTGGGCAGGGACACCCAGAGGGACAGGGACACCCAACCAGACAGGGACACCCAGCTGGGCAGGGACACAGCTGGGCAGGGACAAGGAGCCAGGCAGGGACACACAGAGGGACAGGGACACACAGAGAGACAGTGACACCCAGCTGGGCATCCCTGGAGGTGTTTAAGGAATCCCTGGAGGTGGCACTCAGAGCTCTGGGCTGGGGACAAGGTGGGCATCGGGCACAGGTTGGACTCGATGGTCCTGGGGGTGCTTTCCACCCTAACTCATTGTGTGACCCTGTGATTCTGTCTCTTCCAGCCCAAACCACTGCAGAATTCCACGATTCTGTGACGTGCATCATTCTGCAGGACACACTGATGGAAACCGGAGCACCAGAAAGGTCACTCAGCCAGGTTAATGTCTTTATTAATATTAATATTAACTAACACTAATTTGGGTGCAGGTTTTTCTAGTCTGTTCCCCTCCATCACTGTTTTCTCCTTCCTTAGGAACAAGACCATTATTCCTCGTTTGTTACAAACCCATTTTGCCGTGCTTTGCTCTCTGTTTCCTGTTGCTGCAATGTGCCCTGTGGAGATTTGACTGTGAGTGCAATAGGTTTGCTTGTGAAAGTTTTCTGCTTTTCAGGGCTTGGAGGAGAAAGGGTCACCTCCCAGTTTTGTTGGTTTAGGAGTGTGTTGTTAATCTGCTCAGAAGAGCCCGGCCCAGAGGTAACGCGAGCGTTTGAAAGGAGAGTCTCCTGTGGTTGTGAGAAACTTTGACTGGGCCATACCTGTCTGTCTCCAGCCACAGACAGAACAAACCTTCCTTATTTTCGTGGTGTAACTCATAAACCCGTTACAGTTTTTGCATTAAAATCTCCCCTATACAAAGGAGATGTCCATTTTTTGATATTTTATTCATAAGATCCCTCAAGGTGTCATTGAAATTCTCTCAGCCTTTCATCAGCGTGATCCACTCTTGGAGAGTACACCTGCACAATAGATGAAATGGTTGTCCTCGGAGAATAATGGCAGCCATCCTGATATTAATTTGGTTCCAAGTAATTATCAAGTTCATCTCTTTCAGTTTGCTGGGAAACTTTTTCTTCCTTTTGACTTTCTTGCCTTTTTTTTTTTTTTCCCTGTTCTAAATTGAGTTAGCAGGGCTTGTTAGCGCTGCTCTGGGCTCTCCACAGATTGATCCTCTTCACTGGGACTTCAGCCGTGAATTTTTGTCCTGAAATTATTGTTGTTGTGTGTGTGAGGATCGCTAAGGGCCACAGAGAAATTTGCACCTGAGGGGCGTAGTTGATGCTGCAGGAAATTAAGATGCTTTTCATCACTTCTGTGCAGGTATTGCTCTATCAGTCACACCCCTGAGTGAGTGGACAGTCAGGTTCAAGTCTGGTGGCCTCTCTCCAGAAAATTCAGATGCTTTTTCTATAAAAATATTAAAAAACACACTCAGAACAAGCCCACAAATGCATCTCTGCTGGGGACAAATCCCTCACCTTGTCCTGCAGAGCCGTGAGACCAAACCTTTCTCCAAAGCAAGGCTGGTGAGGATGGAAGAACAGTTCCAAATCCCCAAATCCTTGAGAAGTTGCTTCAGCGATGAATATTTTCAAACTTACCACGGTGCATCAGCAGTTTTGGGCTCATTAGAGCAGAGACTCAGCTCTGTCCATCCCACAGCTCCTGGAGCTCACAGGAGGGGTCAGGATAGAGGGGATCCCTCACAAGATGGGTCAGGATAGAGGGGATCCCTCACAGGAGGGGTCAGGATAGAGGGGATCCCTCACAGGAGGGGCAGGATGGAGGGGATCCCTCACAGGATGGGTCAGTGTGGAGAGGATCCCTCACAGGATGGGTCAGGATAGAGGGGATCCCTCACAGGATGGGTCAGGATAGAGGGGATCCCTCACAGGATGGGTCAGGGTGGAGAGAATCCCTCACAGGAGGGGTCAGGGTGGAGAAGATCCCTCACAGGATGGGTCAGGGTGGAGGGGATCCCTCACAGGATGGGTCAGGGTGGAGGGGATCCCTCACAGGATGGGTCAGGGTGGATGGGATCCCTCACAAGATGGGTCAGGATAGAGGGGATCCCTCACAGGATGGGTCAGGTTGGAAGGGATCCCAATGGATCATCTGGTCCCACCCCCTTGCTCAAGCAGGGCCATCCCAGAGCCCAGGATGTGTCCAGAGGATTCTGGAATATTCCCAGTGAGGAGACTCCAAGCCCTCCCCAGTCCCTGTTCAGTGCTCGGTCACTGACAGGGACGAAGTTGTTCCTCATATTCAGGCGGAAATTTCTGCCTGTTCCTCCTGTCCCAAGGGGCTTTTTGGATGCCAAAAAAAAGGTGAGATTTTGGGAAAGCTGCAGAAGCCCTGCAATCCAATTAAAGCCTTGCANAGTGGAATTTTCTGTCTTTTCCTCTTGTCCCAAGGGATTTTTTGAAAGCAAAAAAAAGGTGAGATTTTGGGAAAGCTGAAGAAGCCCTGCAATCCAATTAAAGCCTTGCAGCACACGGCCTGGAGGGTGCGGAGGAGCCCGAAGGAGCAGCCCCGGCAGAGCGTGTCGGGCTCTCTCCCACCCAGCCCATCCTCTGTGAGGTGTTCGCACCTCTCTGCCTGGCAGGATTAAGACAGAAAATCAGTTTAACCGGATGTTATCTGGGAAAAACAAAAGAGTTTTTAAATTTTTTATGATTATTTGGGCAGCCTTGCCCATGGGTGCTGCTGCAGCGCAGGGGTCTGGGCAGAGGAGGAGCCCAGCAGCACTTTTGCATTATTAGGGATTTCTCCCTCTTCCCCCCGGCTCTTGCCAACCAGTTTGTATTTCGAAGGAAGCCTGCGAGAAATTTTGTGTTTTCCTCAACTCTCTCCGTTTATTTCTCCTTTTTCCCCCCACTGGCAGTAAATCCTCGGGCTGAGCCATCCGTTCATTGCAGTTGCTCAGCCTGCCAGGGCGCAGTGATCTGTTTGTAGCTGCCAATAACTCAGATTAACAAATCTCCTCCGATGTTTATCTGTGGCGCTGCCTTTTGTTAAGCGAACAACACAAAGTTTCGGACACGCTGCACCGGGAGTTTTATTGCAGCGGGCAGGGCACTTCAAACTTCCCTCCGATATTTTTCCGGCCTGGGATCACCTCCCCAGCTCTCTCTCTTTTTTTCTTTTTCCTATTTATTTTTTTTTCCTATTTATCTTTTTTTCCTATTTATTTTTCAGCTGGTGCTGCCTGAAAAAGAAAAATTTGGTGGGATTAGTCCTTGTTGCTTTCCTGAATATTTCATAGAAAACCCCAATATCATGGAAAACGTTGAGCAATATATTGATCTGATTTTTTTCCCAATTGATCTGATTTTTTTCCCAGTTGATCTGATTTTTTTCCCAATTGATCTGATTTTTTTTCCCGGTTTTTCTGCTGTGGAATTTTCTCCTCTTCTACATGGAAAAGTCCTTTGCATCCTTGTAGATCCCACCACCTGGGGCTTTTATCAGAGGAAGGGTTGAGGCCACAAGTCTGTGCTGGAGCTGGTTCAGACAGGGTGCGCACCAGCACAACGCTGAGGCTACCCACTTAAAAAATTCTTTATTTTTTAATAAATAAACAATTCTCGTTTGTTTTTTTGATTTCATCACTTGTTCTCAACCCACTTAAAAATTTATTTATTCCATAATTCTCATTTATTTATTAATTTTGTCACTTATTCTCATTCAATTATTATTTATTTCATTAGCATCCCTTTATTCATTTATTATTATCCCTTTTATTTATTTAATTATTATCCCTTTATTTAATTATTATCCTTTTATTTATTTATTATTATCCCTTTATTTATTCGTTATCCCTTTTATTTTTTAAATTATTATCCTTTTATTTATTTATTTATTATCCCTTTATTTATTTGTTATCCCTTTTATTTTTTTAATTATTATCCTTTTATTTATTTATTATTATCCCTTTATTTATTTATTATTATCCCTTCATTTATTTATTATTATCCCTTTTATTTATTTAATTATGATTCTTTTATTTATTTATTTATTATTATCCCTTTATTTATTTATTTATTATTATCCTTTTATTTATTTAATTATCACCCTTTTATTTGTAAGGGTTGGGGGACGCTGTGGGTTACAAATTGCTTTAACATTGGTTAAATGTTCACCTGATACAAATTGATTTAACATATGGAATCGCTCACCTGATAATTGTGTTTTGCCCTCTTTTTGGGGTTTTTTTGGTGAAATGTTGGTGCCTTTAATTAAGCAGCAGAGGGGTTGGAGCAATGAAACATTCCACGGCACATCTCCATCTTTTGCAGCCGCCGTGTAGTTAGATTGCAAATTCTCCTGAACTGTAACCCGGTGTCTTATGGCTCTTGATTCTACATTTCCCCGCAGATCTTCCGCCTTCGCTGGTGTCAGAGCTGCAGGATGTGACTGTTAATAAAGGGGATTAAACTGCAGCAGAGCCCCGACACTCCGGTGACGTCGAGGGGCTGATGTGAGACCACCAAGAGAGAAAAGGGAGGAGGAGAAGCTCTGCGGGGCTGGGCCGTGGGCTGGGCAGGGGGTGCAGCCCAAGGGTGCTGGGCCAGACACAGGGAATGGGTTAAAGTGAAATAGGGCAGGGCTGGATGGGATTTTGGGAAGGAATTCCTGGTTGGGAGAGTGGGGAGGGGCTGGGATGGAATTCCCAGAGCAGCTGTGGCTGCCCCTGGATCCCTGGCAGTGCCCAAGGCCAGGCTGGAGCTCCCTGGGACAGTGGGAGGTGTCCCTGCCATGGCAGGGGTGAATTAAAATTCTCTTTAAGATCCCTTCCCACCCAGCCCAGTCTGGGATTCTGGGATTCCTGAAGGATTCCCTGCAATCTGTAATGCAAACCAGGAGAACTTTTCTACACTCTCCTCCCATTGTTGAGATCTGAGCAGGCACAAAGTTGGCAAAGATGCTCAGCCTGGCCCACCAAAGTTCATCAACCAACCCAAACCTCATTCTCCTCTTGGCTTCCTGCATAAATCTGCCCAAAAATCGAATTACTGACTGACAGGTCGATTTTCTGCCCAATTTTAAGTCCTGTTGTCCACTCTGGAAACTTTTCCATGGAGCAGTTTCAGCATCTCCCTGTCTGGGGCTGTTGGGTGCTGCTCCGGGGCAGAGCAGTGACTTCCAGCAACTCGAGTGAGTTTGATATCAGCTCTGCAATGGCAAAAAAATTGGACATATTTCCTTGCACTTGAAATTCAAAATACCCTCTATTTGAATGTTCAACTCTTTCTCTCCCTCCTCTAACTTCTCTAATTTTTTTCCTTCCTTTTTTTATTTGGATGTGCCCATAAAAAAATGCATTTTCTCCAAATTCTGTTTAAAACCACGGGAAGCTCCAGCCTGGAACCCTTTTTCTGGAGGATGGGTTTCCCTGACGCTGCCCCACGGGCACCTTTCCCTCCTGGGCTCATCCTCTCGCTGATTCCTCCAGGATTTGTGCGGGGTTGTTGCTATGGCACAGACCTCGCCGAGGATTTAACGACCTGGGCTGCTTTGCATTCCAAAGTTTTGCAGATCTCCTGCTTAAAGTGGCTTTTAAAGGTGTTCTGGAGCCGGGGCCTTGGTTTAGAGCTCCCTTCCCATCCCTGAATTTTTTTTAGGATTCACAGCATCACGTGAGGTAACCCCATTTCTTCTTTAGCTCAGTGATATTTTGCTGAATATTCGGAGTTTTAAACACATCCCAAGGCTCCTGGCTGTGAATCCCTCAGGGATTTCAGGGATGAGCTGTGGGAAGGGGGCACAGGATGCACCGGTGCCTCCACACCCCTGTTAAGAGCTGAACTCCTGCATGTTGGATTTTTGGGGTGTTGTGGGGCTTAGGACACAACATTTGGGCTCAACACAAGGGATTATTTTGCCCCGGATTTGTTGGATTCATGACAGGATCAGGTCCTTCCACCTCTAACAGATTCCAGCTTAGTTTAGCTTTTTTTCCTTTTTTTTTTTTTTTTTTTTTTCTTGTTGCTTTTTTTTTCTAGAATTACCTGTTTTTANTTTTGTCCCTGATGCCTTTTTCCTTCAGAAATCACTGTTTATAATCAGTTTAATGCAGATGAAACCATTACTTCTTCACTCTTCAGAAACTCTTTATGCTTCTTAATTAAAGCCTTTGTCTGAACACAAAATAATTAATACATAAAATGAAGCGGAGGGAAAGAATCGACTGTGAAACCAGTCACTCAGTTGTATATTTAAACAATATTTAATCATTAGAGTAACACAGTGCTTGCACTTTTGGAAAGAAAACAAGCCTTATGCTTCATGTTTATTTAACACTTTGACTAGCTCATTCTTGGAGGTATGAAATGAGCCTTATAGAGTGCCAGAGCAGTAAATCAGACGGCCTGAAAATTACGGGGTCTTAAACAGTAGTGTCATTTTAAACCCAAACAGTTCGGCGGTGCAGCAGCACATAAAAGTGACCCCTTGCAACAACATCCAGTGTTTGCACTGAAAGGCGAGGCAGGGGAATGAAAACAAGGTGGAAAATACGGCATTTGCTGGTGTTGGTGCTTCTGCCTTGGGTGCTGATGGGTGCCGTGGCTTTCAGAGAATTAATTCATAAAAGAGAATTAATTCTCTGAAATTAAAATGCAAAAAATGCCATGGATGTCACCTTTGTGGACATCACAACCATGTACAGCCAGAATTTTGGGCACACCAAAGATTTGTGTTCTTCTTCTCACCCCCAGGCGCTCACACTCCGATTTTAAACCACATTTTGGTTGGCACCGCGGTCGTTCACTTCCTAGCCCTTCATATTGGTGTTCTCATGAAGGGATTTATTGTCAGGGGTTTGTTGGGAGAAAAACGCACGGATTCCAAACTTTCAGAGAATTAATGCATTAGAGAGATTCCGTGCAAAAAATGCCATGGATGTCACCTTTGTGCACACACCAATGGTGTGCAGCCAGAATTTTGGGCACACCAAAGATTTGTGTTCTTCTTCTCACCCCCAGGCGCTCACACTCCGATTTTAAACCACATTTGGGTTGGCATCGTGGTTGTTCACTTCATAACCCTTCAAATTGGTGTTCTCATGAAGGGATTTATTGTCAGGGGTTTGTTGGGGGAAAAACGCATGAATTCCCAGCAAATATTCTGATTTTTTGTGGAGAGTTGATGCTGAGTGTTTGAGTTGTGGGTGTGACTCAGTTGCACTTTGCGAGCACAGGTCGTGTTTGGGTTTTATAACCAGCTACACACTTGGCTTCTGAGCGCAGAATAACCACAGGGTTTGGCTCAAAAGCGAATATTTTTTGCCAAAATTGTTCATTAACATTTTTTTGACCAAGCTGTGCTTCAGGGAGGAGCGGGCAGACAGGATTTTGAGTGGTGTGTGAGAGAATATTCACAGTGAGACCTGGAGATTCCCCTCTCCCAGGGACATTGGCCACTCCCAGGATCTGGTGGTGAATTTAAAATTTATTCCCAAGTCTGGCCCTCCTCAGGACTGATCCAGGTTGGTCATCCAGGCTCAGAGGATGTTGCAGTGCTGTTCATTCTCCTGATGGGACAAATTGAGGTAAAATTGACTTATGGAGGTAAAAAAGCAAAAGTGATCCCTCCCAGCCCATGGACCACACTGACCTCGGTCACTGCTCTGCTCAGGCTGGCTCGTGACCCTCGGGGAGGTGCTGGCGGGCAGGAAAGCTCTGCTGCTCCTGCTCCCAACACACTCATGAGTAAGAGATGTGGCTTTGGGGTTTTTTTGTTTTATCTTGTAGGATTTGGAGGTTTTTTTTAGTTGTTGTTTGAGGTTTTGAGGGGGGATTTATTTTTTTTTAAGATGACACATTTACATTTACATTTACATTTACATTTACATTTACATTTACATTTACATTTACATTTACATTTACATTTACATTTACATGATATTTACCTGATGGAGCAAATCCAGAGGAGGCCACGGAGCTGCTCCAAGGGCTGGAGCCCCTCTGGAGCCAGGCTGGGAGAGCTGGGGGGGCTCACCTGGAGAGGAGAAGCTCCAGGGAGAGCTCAGAGCCCCTTCCAGGGCACAAAGGGGCTCCAGGAGAGCTGGAGAGGGACTGGGGACAAGGGCTGCAGGGACAGGACCCAGGGAATGGCTTTAAGCTGGAAAAAGGGAGATTGAGATGGGATCTTGGGCAGGAATTGTTCCCTGGGAGAGTGGGAATGCCCTGGCACAGGGTGCCCAAAGAAGCTGCCAATAACATAAAATTTTCAAGGCTCTGGGCTACCAGAGTGTCTCAGAACTGGGGCCCAAAGGTGAAATCTCTGCTGAGACAGAACTCCTGAACTCGGGAAGGGCTCCCCCAGGAGCAGGTA
The DNA here is from genome assembly GCA_013400735.1 of Pomatostomus ruficeps. Taxonomy (NCBI): domain Eukaryota; kingdom Metazoa; phylum Chordata; class Aves; order Passeriformes; family Timaliidae; genus Pomatostomus; species Pomatostomus ruficeps. Next base: position 22,444 of record VYZT01026411.1, read on the forward strand.
ATGAGGTTTATTTCCCTGTTCCATCACATCAGGAGCTCATGAAGAGGAGTGATGGGTTTGACTGCGGAGAGCACATGGAATGTGATTTTTATTAGGTTGGATCCTGAGTGAGGAGAACACTGCAAGTGTAATTATGAATATTTTACAGATGTGAACCTTCAATTAACTGTATCAGTTGTGTTTGTGAACTATGGAGAACCTGCATTATTAATGAGCACACGAGGTTAATATTAGTTTATTTATCATTTGGAATATGGCTTTTGAGTTAATCATACAAGTCCTGCCACATTCAATTTTGATTAATGCAGGAAGTTCGGGCAGGCTTTGTTAAACAAATATTTATTATGTGTGATGTATTATAAAGTAATAAAGCATTTTTTTCCCTGTCTCAGGTCCTAGATACAAACATCTCCCACCGCAGTGAGGACTTTTACGTGTAAGCAAACATCCTCTGGTGATGAGGACATCAAATAAATCATGGGAGTCTTGTGTGTGATTTTTTTTTAAAAAAAATTCAGATTTAATCCCTCTTGCACAGAGGAGTCCTGCTGAGTGTTCTGCACCCCCACAGGGTTTGATGTGCACATTGGTGTGGAGGATTTTGTTATAAATCGTCCCCTTCCTTCTGCTTTCACTCCATTTCATTTCAATGCAGTTGGAGAATTGGGCTACTTTAGTATCCAACACCATTTATATCAAATTGTTCCAAATGATGAAGAATTTCAGCAGTTTGGTGTTGTTAAACTCAGTTTGGTGATGTTAAGCTCAGTTTGGTGATGTTAAACTCAGTTTGGGGAAGTTTCGTGTCCTTCCCGTGGGAATGCAGAGGCAGGGCCTTCCCGCAGGCCTTTGCCAGCGGATCCTGTTTGGGGTGGATGAGGATTTTTGGATATAAATTAAAAAAACTCGTTTGCCATTCAATTATTCTGCAACACAGCATTGCCAGCCACAAAGCTTTAACAATCGGGGCAAAATCTGGTATTTTTAAGAATGCCAAGCACTCTTAATGTGGGGTTTGGTTCAGAACAGAGTTAAGGCTTGACCTAAACCCTGGTGAAAGCTGAGAGACCAAAACAACAGCTTGGTTTGAGTGTCTGAGGCTTTAAAAACCCTCCCCGAGTCACAAGACCGAAGGAAAAAATCCATGAATTCCCACAGAGTTAATGAGTCTCTTCTGAAAGGGGATTCTTCTGTGTTTTGGCAAGTTTGTGTTGGGCCACAGGCCACATCTCGAAAGTGTCGGGAGGATTTAAGATTATTTAATTTAGGGGTGAAATATAAATTTTGTGTTAAAATACATAACCATGAGTTTATCCTACATAATTTATGTGTAGTTTATTCTGATTTAATGATGCTCAGCCCCTCCCTTTTTACAATTAAAGCAGGGTCTTTGGAAAGGCCTGTGGATGATTCAATGATTTTTATTTCTGTTTTAATCTCAAACCAAATTTTTTAAATAAATATTCTATCAGCAATGCACAGATTTAACTTTCTTTTTTCTTTTTGGTTTGTGCAATAAAATAAATAAACATCGGGGCAGCACCTGAGTTAGGAAGGGCTCCATCCTCCTCCGGCGTTCCTGGGACTCAGCCGTGCCTGCCTTAACCAGCCTTGGTGTAGCTGTTACGATTTTCATCCATAATATATGATCAGTTTGTAGGAATTTCCTCTCCACGTGAGGAACAGACTTAATGCCAGCGTTCTCAAATTGGAGTCAGTTATAAATAATGCACTAATAGATGTGAAGGAGCGTAAATGATCCCTTTGTGTTGTACCTGCGAGGTTGTTAGTGCTTCTTTAAAAAACAAACAAGCCCCCTTTCGCAGGATATTTATTCCCATCTCCTCCATCAAAGGCCTCACAGTCTTTGTACCTTTTTATGTAAATTAAAAAATCTTTAGCCAGTTCCGTGTCAAAAATAAATAGTTGAATGAGCTCGCAGACAACATTTATTTTGTATGTACATTAATGGGCACTTCCATTTTTTCCTGCAGGCTAGAATCCACTTTGAAATTCATGTTTGATAAATTCCCTGGCTTTCCGAGTAATTTAGCTGTCTATAGGGCTGTTGATCCTTTGAGTGTATTGCTGAACCATTGGGACTTGTGCACCACATCTGCATATCCAAGTTCAAATATAGACTCAAGATGATTGGTTTAAACTTTAAGTTGTTGATCTTATTCCTGATAGATTTGTTAGATTGTCTCCCATTTCATTTCTAAAATCTGCGCCTAATCCATAAATACCCCTTCTTAAATATGTCTCCAATAAATTCGCTGATTGAGTTCGTCATTCCGCGAGCGCGGGGCTGAATTAATATTCGGTGCAGCCGGATAATCTTTCGGCACGAGGCTGCCTGGTGCTGCCTGTGCCACCGGAGCAGGGCAGCCCAGCCCAGCCCAGCGAGGAGTGGAATTCCCTGGGAAAATTCCCCGGGAAAATTCCCCTTGTGCGTGTAAAAGGGGTTCCAGTTTTCACTGGGATACGAAGTGAACGGGCAGGGATTGGGATTTTCAGCCTTCCTAACGTTGCTTTTTTCCCAGCTTGGAGATGAAACTCGAGATAGTTTTTGGTGCAGGAGGGGATATCAAAGTGGATCTTTATTTGGGGATAATATCAAAGTGGATCTTTATTTGGGGATAATATCAAAGTGGATCTTTATTTGGAGTTGATATCAAACTGGATCTTTATTTGGAGGCTTCCAGAAGCAGTTATGGAAGAGCGTCCACAAAATTCCAGCCCGACAGGGGCACACACAATTTTATCAGTTTGGTCAATCAGCATAATTGATAAAAAAGCACCAATTAGGAGCACAGGGGATGAAGTAATTCCCCCTTCTGGTTCAGCCCTTCTCTGGAGCTTGTTACTCCTTGGTACTGGTTGTGTTTTGTTTATGAAAATGTCTTGAAGACCTCGGTAGGCAGGGAGAACCAAGAAGGGAGAACCAGCACAGGGATCCTGGAATTTGTTTTCTCTTCCTGCCCAGGGCAAGGGCCTGGAAAACTCCTGGGCAAACCAGCCCCGGATGCAATAATGAGCTCCAGAGCTCCAAATAGATGTGCAGAGAATACAGAGAATATAGAAAAGAAAAAAAAAGGCAAAAACCCAAATGGCATCACTGAGGTTCAGGCTCCTTAACTTTGCTTTCTCTCTTTCTCAGCTGGCTGAAGTTTTCAGTCTGGGGGAGGATGGAGCTGGTGTAACCTCACCAGCTTCTTCTAAATGTTGTGAGCAGCCTTTGGGTAAAGAAAGGGGACATTTAAAAGATGGCCTGTGAATATAAATTAATTCAAATCTCGTTTTAAGCATGACCTCAGTCATTCTGTTATAAAGCCACTTGTCCAGTTTGCTGTGAGAGTGTCCAAATGCTCTGCAAGGCAGGAGAATCATTCCAATGATTTAAATTTGGAATTATTGGGACTTTGAGAAGCCTGGTCTGGTTAAAGGTGCTTGGAACGAGATGGTTTTCAAGGTCCCTTCCATCCCAAACCATTCTGTGAATCTTGCAGGAGCACTGGGCCTGAGTTCTTCCGGGAAATCCTCCTGCTTGGGCTGAGCTTTCCTAGAGCAGGGAGTTCTGCCACCTCTTCCTCACAGGAAGCAGGATCCCAGCAGCCACGGAGCTCAGCGTTTCAGGTGCAGGGAGTTCTGCCACCTCTTCCTCACAGGAAACAGGATCCCAGCAGCCGCGGAGCTCAGCGTTTCAGGTGCAGGGAGCAGAGAAAGGAATCAGAGCAGAGATCAGCAGGACAAAGCTCTGGGAACACAACGTGCATTCCCAGGTGCTGACGAGGAACAGAGGGATGCTGAAGCATTTTCCATGAGCAGAACCCGTATTTTAGTGATAAAAACGACTTCATCACCAATCTAAAGGCACTTTGGGCACAAAGTGACCATTCCAAACCCCACGCCTGGGCTGGTCAGACGATGCAGGGCCATGGATGGGAGAGGAATGACAGGAGCCCAGGGAAAAGGGATTCGGGTGGGAGGGATCTCCTGGAGCAAAGAGCTCTGGACGTGCTGGGTTTGGAAGGGAGGGACTCAGCAGGGTGAGTCCTGTGAGAAAGTCCCGTTATTGAGGTTACAGATGTGCCTAATTACCCCGGTGAAATATGGGCCAATTTGCTGATTTCAGCGAGCAAAGCGGTAAATCACCTTCGGGACGGTGGCACCGCGGTGCTGCTCCTGACAAAACCGGGTTTGGTGCAGGGTGAAAAATCTCAGCTCGGAGTCGAGGGCTCTCCCCATTCAGAGGCACCTGAACTCATCTTTCTCCCCTACAAAAAGCACGGTGCAAAAAGAATTTTAATAATAATTTTTAAAAATACCTTAAAAATACATTTAACAATAAACATTAACCCCTGTGAGACAAGCAAGACACATCTCTATGTAGATATTTACACACGTTTTAAAGCTGCAAAATATATTTCTGTAATCCTTGAGGTGTGAATCAATTCAGTTCATTAAGCCCTGGCTAAGAGTTTTAAATCAAAGATAAGTTCTCAGATATTATTAAAACAAAACAATCAAAACAATAACACAAAACCCAAACCCACACAAGCAGGAAATCCCTCCCCACCGCATTTCTTTCCCTCTCTGTCACAAAAAGGCCCCAGAGACTCTAAATTTGACTCTTGGTACCACTAGACAGATCGGTTTTATTAATTAAGACAAGGAACTTATTGGAATTTACCTTGAAAGACCACACAAGGTACGTTATTAGAATAATTTCCTTATGAAGAATAGAAACAAAAAAAAAAAAAAAAAAAAAGAGGAGGATTTTAATTGAAATCCTTGCTGTGTTGGTGTCAGTTATCCTACCCCACCCCTCTGGAAAGCAGAGCAGAGTCTCCTCAAGTTAAGGAATTTATTAAATGGAACAAAGAGAATAAATATGAATCCTCTAACAATTCCAACAACAGTGATTTTCTCTGCACACCCGGGCTGTGTGTGGATGAAATGATTTCTGTGGTCAGGAATAAAGCAATGCCTTGATTCTCTGACACTGAAAATGCTGTTGGAGAGTTTTTGTTTTTCCCGCGGTTTCGGTGACAGGGACACTCCTGGCCAGGGCTGCTTCACGAGGTTGTTTCCAGATCCAAACAATTCCAGGGATTTCTTCCTGGATCCTCTTTGACTGTTGATGTGTCCAACTGGACAGAGAAATCCTCCCTGCCTGACACCCCCCTGAAGCCTTCTGGGCTCTGCTGGGGCCACTCCGATTCGATCAGAATTTTTCCTTTATTCCTTCTGGCCTCTCCTCTCTCCACACAGCAATCCCGGGTGCTTTTCTTACATCTCAGTCATTTTCCCATTGTTCCCTTCTTCCTCCTCCTGCTGAACTTCTTCCTCTGGGACTCCTGAGCATTTCCAGGAGATTCTTTGGGGTTTTTTCCATCCCTCTGCCACCCCCTGATTTCCCTGCACCTCTGCCTCGCCTGGGGAAGGTTTTTCCTCCCCCGAGGCCCTGGTTCCTTGCCAAGGAGCCCATTCCAGCTGCTCCCATCCCTCCTTCCCCTCCCTCCGGGGCTGTCACGGCGGCCCAGGTCTGCTGTAGTCAATTTTTGTTTCATCTTGTAGTCAGTCTTACATAAATAGTGGGAGTTTGGCCTTGCCCGGGTGATTGATGGCCAGGGATATTTGTACATATCGATTGAGATAAAAAATTAGTAGTTTGCAATGGGAAAGGCAAATTAGTCATCAGAAGGGAAGGTGCTTGGAGTATTTTAAGAGTTCCTTGATTAATTCTCGTGCTGTGAGTTCTTCTGACAGTAAGTTTTATGTCCTGAGATGTGGGAGGATGAGGCAGTAGTAGCAGGGTTATTGCAAATTTTACTTTTACTCCTCGCTGATTTATTTTACTGGCTCTCGCCAGGATTAGACACAGAGGGCTGGAAATGACTTCATTTTGGGGTGACAAGTGCCCTTTTCCGTGCTGGAATGAGGAGCCAGGAAGGAACGGGGGGGAGGTTTCAGCTACGAAATTATTTTCTTTTTTATGAAAATTAATATTTAAAAGTGAGTCCTGTGTAAAATCAAAATAGCCTTTATCCACGGTGACAAGGCCATCAGCTGGGTGTTATCTCTAAAGGAGAGAAGAACTAATTCTCTGATACACTGATTAGGCTGAGAAGTAATTTTTTTCTCTGCTTACTTGACAATTTTCTCCCTAATCACCTCATTGAAAGTAGCTTTTAATAAGCATCATAGGAGGCTGAGAGCTCTCGATCTTCCTAAAATACTTTCCGCTTTTCCAAGGATGCTGCCGCGTGTTTTTTAGTTTTCCTTTATTGCAAACTATAATAGAATTCTCCCCAATAAAAATTGACTTATATTTGGCACTTTTAATTTGTCCAAGAATAATTTAGATAGAAATTCCAATTACTTTGGAAGGAAGGCATTTGCTCCGTACTCTCTGAGCTTGTTTAAAAGGAAGTCTTTGATAATTTGCAAGCATTTCTCATGAAAGGCAATTTTACTTAACTGGAATCCAGAAGGAAAAAAAAGAAGAAAAAAAAATAAGATGCACAGAGGTTTCAATTTTTAAACTGATAACAAAGCACTATATTTGTGTTGTTACATTTCAGCACAAAGAGGCTGCAAAATAACCTTTTTTAGTTAATGGGAGAAAAAAAAAGATTTAATTGCTGCGAAACACTTATTCCACGTATTATCTCTTTGATTAGCAGACAGTTGTAAATGACTTATNTGACAAATCCTTTTGGTTGGAAAAGCCC
>VYZT01026412.1:0-19822 GCA_013400735.1 Pomatostomus ruficeps
GGAGTGAATTCCCTGAACTTCCTCCCCGAAGGAAGTTTGGTCACTGAGGGGAGCTCAGCACCAGTGGTGTCTGCACCCAGCCGAGTCTCATGCTCATCCTCGTTCCCAGTGATTTACAGACTCAGCAGCACAACCTCCTTCATTACTTACTCTGAACGATCCACTGACTCCTAACTTACATCTTCCCAAGAAAAGAAATGATGTGTTTGGAAGACGAAGTGCTGCCCACAAGTCTGTCATTCAGCCCTACATTTCCTGCTCGAATATTCCAAACCCAGGGATGCCGCAGCCCACTCAGAGCTCGCTCCCATTTAAAGCATCACAATCAAGCTGTTATTACATGAAAATGATTCTCAAAACTCAATCCAGTTCTGTTAGAAGCTAAAATTTAATAGACCTACGGGAATATTTTTATAAAGAGTATAGCATGCTTTATAAATTACCCCGGCTCTCTGGAAGATTTACTTAAACCCTTGAAGTAATTTTATCTCCTAATCCTTTATTCCTGACTTTCTCATCAATCACATACCATCAGTTTATCAAATTCAATTATGCAATCAGAGCTCACTAAATATTCGCTGAAAGCAGAAATGAAAATAAAATCCAGAGCAAAGATTCCAGGCAGGGAGGCAGCCTGGGTGACGCTGGCGTTCCTGCAGCACGGGGCTGCTCACACCTCAGGCTCACACCAGGGCTGCACCCTGGCCTTTATTTACAGCTTTAAGCTGCAAGGGAATTTAAATTGGACCTTGCAGGTCCAGAAGTTAAAACTGGACCTGCAAGGAAAAGTTTGGTTGGTACAGAGTATCCCAAGAAAACAGGAAAATCGGCAGGGAAAAATGAAAGCCCTCTGAGAAGGGCAATTGTAGGAAAGAAATGTCTGGCTGAGCGGTGGAAGTGAATAGGTGTGAGATGCTTGCACTCATTAATTAACCACAGAAAGGGCTCACCAGGAGGGTAACCTTGGCCAGCCGAGGGTTTAGAAGCATTTTTGGTCTTATACTCTTCAAGAATGCAGTAAAATACTAATAAAATACTATCTGAGTCCTAAAACCAAAAAGAATCAAATACTGCAATTATTATTCTCGGCTAGAATACTTTTCTGCCTACCAAAAAAAACCAAAAACAAAAACAAAAGCGGCAAGCATTCATGCTGTACACTGTTGCTCTTTCGAAATGTGTTAATACTTCCAGCCTCTCTGGCTCTTCAGCGATGCTGATTTAAAAATAAAAGTAATAGTAATTAAAAATTTCTCAGAGTTGCAGGAAGGAGCGAAGGGACAAGGTGCCAATCTGTTGGCACGTGTGTATTTACAGCTTCAGTAAATTTTCATTAAGTCTGCTTACCAAACTCGCCAACGTGCTGACTTGTATCCTTCAAAGGATGCTGCAGATTTATTTTTATGTAAATCTCAAGAAGAAGTAGGATTGAATACGCCAAAGTTATCTGGGAATTTGCTCCCCAGCCTGTCTGCTTTGCTTTTCTGCGCCTCCAGACTGCCTGAGTTTCCTGACACTGCCGGGCTGGCCCATCCAGTTTCTTTCTTAGGTACAAAGCTTAGATGGATTTTATCTCAAAATAAAGATTCAGGACTAAATTCATCAATGCCCAGACAGTTTTCCTTGGACCAATGCTGACATTTAAATACAAAATGGTGCTGGGTGGAATTGTCCTCCGCCCTGGGCTCATCCTCAGCCCTGGCAGATGAGATGCACCACGGGAAAGCTGAAAGCTCCCTCGGGCTCCATTCTCCCTGAAAATCACGCTCAGGCACAAACTCACAGCAGGAGCTGTGAGAGGCAAAGGCAGCGTGGCTGCAATGACAACAAAAATTCCAGAAGCAGATACTCCTCAGGCACCCAAGGAACCCCCATCTCGCAGGGATTGTGTGAACGTGACTGCAGCAACAGGAGACCTCAAACATTCCCTCCAATAAACAAATTAACAAGGCTTGGCTAATGATTCTTAGCCCTTGAAGAGCTTACATTTGTTAAACACATAAAGCAAAGTCAGATTAAACAGATCTTTCTGTTACTACAAGGTTTTACAAGATCTTGAAAGCTCTAGTCGCACAGTCCTGTCCCTCAGGAATTAATAAATTTTAATTAAAGGCACAATTTGATCTTGAGAACCTCTGCCCTGCGGAGAAGAGGAAAGTTCCAGCACTCCAGAGAAGAACCACATCACCCTCAGCAGTAAAACCCACTGCAACCACCCTCTTCAAATCTCAGCTTTTTTTTTTTCTCCAGAAATGTTGGTTACAAGCAAAGTCAGGTGGCCACATCCCGAAAAAAATCAGTTTCTGTGGTCATGACCACTCAGAAGAAGGAAAACACAGGGAGAGCAGGACGAGAGATTCCCCCCTGCTATTTGTCTCTGTTACACATCTCTACTTTTAAGTCCTTTTTAGGTGAGCTAATATTGAATATCAAAAGCAGCTCACCCTGCCCGTAACTCAGCAATTCAGAGCAAACACAGCTCAATCACTGCACAAACACCAGGTGAGCAGCTGCCTTTCCAGCGCTCAGCTGGCCCTACAGGTTCAATATTGAAAACAGAGTTTTGACGGAGGCGCATTTTTCAAACTCAAAGAACAGCACAATTGGGTTATTAAGCAGCACACCTCGATTGATTTTAGCTTATTAATCTCCAGCCAAAGCATGATGCACATTGCTCTTTCTTTGTGTGCTTCTGAAGCTGGGACCCACTGACACGGGCAAATAAAGAGCAGAGTTATCTCTGAGGAACTCTAGGAAAATGAGGCAGAGGCTGAACCATCAGCCCTGCAGAAGATCAGCAGTACAGAGATGGTTTTGCTCTCAGTGTCTGCCAGGAAAAGAGATCTGAGCCCCCTCCAGGTGGGTAAACGATGGGTGCCATGGGAGGAGCATCCCATTTATTGGTCTGGGGCATGGGATGTGTGATACAAAAATAGGGATAAAAGGGTAGCTGGAGCCAGGAAATCCAGACTAAAGGCAGGGAGAATCCTTCCAGTACTCCGCAGAAAGGAGGCACAGCCGTGGGCACCAAATCCCATTCAGGACCTGACTGAGGTTCCGCTGTCGAGCACAGAGAGTCGCCCACGAGCCGCTCTGCTCCCACAGCAAATACCTGCAGCCTCCTGGGAAAATGGCTTTTCTTCTCACTCCCAAGCTGGATATGGAAAAGATTTTTCTCTGTTTCCTTTTCAACAGGATCTCTTAGTCCTGCTATCTCGGTTTGCTCATCTTGCAGTCGCTGATACACACGCGTACATGTGCCGGCTCTGGATGCAAGTTGTATTCTCCCGTGGAGATGAACTTCAATAGCTTATATGGCATATGAATGTGGAATTATTACACAGTAAATCCTGGGAAATGTACCAGAAAGTCAGATTGAACTCAGATATATTTGAATCAATCTTCTTTTGAATTCAAACCTCCTAAAATGCATTGGTGAGATGCTGGGGAAGTTAGTGTACGATCTATTCATAAACTGTCAACAGTGTCAAACATACATTAGAGCATTCAGGCACTTTAACTGTATTGATTTGCAGGAAGTCTATTTTACCCAAAATATTGGATCTTTGAGATTCAAATTTTTGTGGTTGGAAGTGTGACATAAATCACCAAGTACAACAATTAAATTTAAATTGCATTTTACTACCTCATTCTAAACCTCGATTGCAAAGGACCGATGCATCATAGTGAATATTTCATTAAAATATCAGGATATTTTTCAAATATACTGCAGCAGCTGAGAATTTTCACACAATGGTATAAAGCATTCTCTCCAAATGGATTTCCTGAACTTTCATCAAAGACGATATCTGGTTTTATATTGGAGGAGTATTGAAGCAACTGTGTTTAAATCAGTCTTTCTTCCTCAATTTCACACATCAAGTGCACGAGCCCACGCTGCCCATTTCTGCCGTCCCAGAGATTAAACAGATAACCTTCTTTGGGGCACCTCCATTACAACCCCCGAATGCAAATACAGTTATCAGCTGAGGGTGATGGATGGTGCTTTTAAAGGTTTAATTGGGGATGGAATTAAATTGTTTTAGGACTCAGCAAGTCCTGTGAGGAAGCCTACATATTTCTAGAATAAGTGACATTTATTTCTTTTAAATGCACAGTCACAGGGAGACAAGATTTCAATGGGTAACTTCTTTTTTTTGCCTCGGATGGGTCACATAACTCATTGGCAAGTTAGTTATTGGGTAATTGCCAATCACATATTTGATTTGGATGGAGGAAATATTGAACTAAAGATTGCAGACCTGTTGCAGCCCATCCCAAGAGGAAAACGAAATATTCTGTAATGTATAGTTATGATTAGCTTTCAGCAATTCAACAGAACAGGAGTCCCAAGCGGCAAGAATGAGTGTTTCACACTGATAGTTAAGTAGATTTAATTAAAAATTCTTTTTTTTTTTTAATTGAAGCATCACTTCTCTATTTCAGAATTACCTAAATGGCACTGCAGATTCCAGTTGGCTTCTGTGCTCCTCGCTTCTTGATGCAAACAGACCAAATGTTTTTCCCAAATCTTGGCTAACACCTCACATTGCTTAAAAGAACCAACATCCGAATTCAGTCCCTCAGAAACTTCCATCATTCTGAGATAAACACCACGAAGTGAGTTGCTACAGTAAAAGCTGTTTTAATATTTCCAGCCTTTCTGCCCTGTTTTAAGGCACAAACATTTCCCGTTATGTCTCTCAGCTTTCTTCCATTTTTCTCTATGAACAGCTTCACATGAACTACCGAAATCCATCTGCATCCTGAGACAACAGAAAAAAGCCAGAGCAGATTTTTTATGATAAAAAAAGAAAATCTCAGTATCACCAACTACTTAAAAGTCCTTTTAAACATAACCTGTTCTTTGCATTCATAAAATCTGCTCCCGAACACTCTGCCAGCTATTTAAAGCCCATCCTTTCATTCACTACAGAATCACTTCTTGGAGAATTCCCTTTGAGAAAAGATGTCTCGAGTTCTATTAGAAACACTCCAAACAGAACGGAAAGGAGGAGGGTCCCCAGAACCACAGCAGAGTTTTTATAAGGCCTGGATTCTGATAGAAAAAAAAAACAGACAGTTGTTGGTAACATCACTCCATTAAAACTCAACATAAACCTCCCTCGGTTATCCCCAAATATGCCAAGAAAGACTTTCCCACATGCAATTGTATTACTCTTTTCTTAAAATTGATTTCTTTAGCAGACCAGCCAAGGAGAAAAAAAAATAATGAGCTGATATCGTTTTAACTGAGCCTCAAGCAGCTCCTGATGTATTAACCTAAAATCCCACTAAGGCTTCCTTTTCCCATTTAATTTCTACACCTCATGTTTTAGTCTCACTTTCTGACCACCTGTAATAATTCAGTTCCGTCAGGGCAAAAAGAAATTATATTGGTTTATTGTACATCAGAAGGCAACCAGTGCTCATAGTTTTGTGATTTCGTGGAATGTCAGAGAATCCCAGAACGGGTTGGGTTGGGAAGGACCTTGGAGCTCATCCCACTCCTGCCATGGCAGGGACACCTCCACTGTCCCAGGGTGCTCCAAGCCCCGTCCAACCCGGCCTTGGACACTTCCAGGGATCCAGGGGCAGCCACAGCTGCTCTGGGCACCCTGTGCCAGGGCCTCCCCACCCTCACAGGGAAGAATTTCTAAAAATCCCATCTAAAGCCTCCCTCCTTCAGCTTAAAACCCTCACCTGCTGCAAGATTAAAAATCAAAGAGCTACATGTGATGTTCTCAAATTATGTTTAGTGTGGTTCATCCACAAAAAAGGCTCCAGAATTTTATTTTTTTTTTAAATTATTCATGAGGGTGTTTTTAAGAAAGTTACATATGCACCGAGAGAAAAAGGCACATCCGTACAAAGCGGGCAAATGAAAGAGAACCCATTAACTCTGAAAACCGAAACAACATCTCCAAAGAAACCTCCAGCCTCTGAATTTGGTATCAAAGCACAACCTCTGTGCTTTTCATATTCTCTTCATACAGGGATGTTTACAGAGGCTCGCTCAGAGACCCGAGGAAATAAGTTGTTAGTGTTTAACTCTCGGCCCACAGCAGGTGGAAGGCAGAGCTGCCTCGCCGAAAGACAATCCAAAAATAGCAGGATTTCCTTCATTATTTTAACCACAAAGGAAGCCATTGTTGCTGCTCCATCATCTGCAGTCTCCAGCTACTGCAGGGCAGCCGGATCACACTGATCTCTGCCCAGCAATTTATAAATATATCCGCTAAATATTCCAACGGACAGCGGAGATGAAACCCTGCAGAACACTTAACAGGAGCGAAAAGATGAAAACATAAATGTGCTTTCCTCAGGTTCATCCCTGCTCTAAGAGGCAATTCAGTGTGCAGGAGATAATTAAATCAAAGAGGTAAACAGCTGAGGAGTGTCTCGAAGTACCAGAACAGAAACTCGAGAGCAGCAGGAGGAAACAAAGGAACAGCAAAGGCACTGCCAGACCTGAAAGCCATGTCAGGCACCTATTTATGTTTTCAAGGAGAATTTATTTCTAAACAGCAAAGCAGCTATGAATATCTAGAGAAGATATAAACACATCTCTTCTGATGAAGGGGGCTGCAGGGGAAATGATTCATGCTCAAACCTTTGTCGAAAGCAATGCCTGCTGCTCGCTGCTATTGTTATTTTGTTTAAGTGCAACTTGTAATTTATTTTTTTAAAACTTGAAAAATGCAAATAGCTTTAGAAGCTGGGTAACGCCCACCTCAAAAAACTCAGCTCAAAGGATCTCGGTGGTGTCACTGAAGGGGAGGTGGTGAGCGCAGGAGCCCACGCTGAGCAGGGCCGGGGCTGTTCACACCCCTGGGCGATGCTGGGTCAGGACAGGAACGGCAGCAAAGCGCAGGGCAGAGTTCACAGAGCTCGGCTGGAATATTCCCAGACCTTCAGCAGGCTCTGGGACAGGCACCTGCTCGGAGACAGCAGCACAGGGAGCCTTGCTGGGCTCCCGGGGTGTTGGTGCAGCCTCCCCATGGAATGGATCAAAGGTTCTTTGGAAGCCTCGCACAAACCGGGCACCCTCACTCCCCACACATCACCACTCATCTCCCAGCCTTTCACACCAAATCCTTTCAGAACTACCCGAGCGGAATTCTTTCACCTCTGCAAGGAAAATACGCAGATCTGGAGACTATAGAATTATTTTCAGCAACGCTGACGCAACGTGTAATTTCTTCTTGTCAAAATTGGAAGAAACATATCACTGCTCCAGAAAACATAACGGAGCCTGACATATCTGAAGGCAAAGAAAAGGAGGTAGTTGATTAATCTGGATATTTTATTTAATTTTCGTTGGGTTATAAATAAGCAGCAAGTTAATACTGTTTTCAACTTTTGACAGTTCTAATGTTAATTACATGTACTGGATTTTATAAATCAATAGTTCTTACATAAAGTGTTATTTAACTTGTCAAGTGCAGCAATAGATCAATGCATTTACTGTTCCTGCTAACATTGATGGATGACATACATCAAAGGCATATGTACAGGAAAAAGAAAAGATTTATTTGTAAGCCAGACAGGGTTAAACCCCAGTTAGGCAGACAGGGAACTTAAACAGCGCTTTGAAAATAGCATCTTAACTTTATTAAGGTGTGAAAAGTTTTCGTCTTGTTTGGGTTTTTTGGAGTTTGGGGTTTGTTTGGGGCTGATTTGTGGGATTTTTTTTTCTGACGCAGACTGTTCTGTGTCAGAACTGTTACATTAAATCTGTGCATCCTATAGGATACAGGAGCAACGAACTGCACCTCCCAAACTTCAAATATATTTTATAAAAGTACCACATCCCCATGTTCAGCACACAGTGCTTCCATCTAAACAAACAATAAGGGGATAAAAACCCCAAAGTGCAGCTGATAAGTACTTCACTGTTTGCAAACATGCCACAGTTAATGTGCTTAAAATTTTAAACGTTGTACGAGAAAAATTTTGATCATAAATCAACTTGCAAGGCTGCATTCACTGCATTAGGAAACGTAAAAAAAGAAACACTGTGAAAAAAGAAACACTCAGTCAAAAACCATCCTAAGAGCCGGCACTAAAGCACCTGCACACCTGGAGAGGTACAGGTCACAATTTAACAATCCTCGATATTCACGTGGCCCACTTGTAAAGAAGATATAAAGTAGATTAAAATTAGGAAATCACAAAGAACTGAAAGCCATTACTCTGTATGTAACTACAGTAAATCATTAAAATATTGGTTAAAACCCATTATCAGAAATGAGTATATATACAGAATGTATAATCTGTACTGAAATAGAACTGGAAATTGTTTTCCTTCTGTTATTGATAGATTTCTCAGGACACAAGTAATAATTACACAATATGGTATTTCCAATTCACAGAATGACCAAAAAAAGTCCTTTTGCATTAAAAATTGTCATAAGGATGGGCTTTTTAAAGTTCCAAAAGGTAATGAATGGAAACTTGAAGCATAATTCTTTGGAAGTAATTAATATAATCATTACATTTTAGTGCAATTTAGAAAATAAGAAGAGAGACTGTTGTATTACCACAATATTCAGTGAAGTAAAAGGAGGCTTCACTCTGTCAGATCTCTTAGTTTGGACAATATTAATGAGAAGTAATAAGCAATGACTGCAATCTACGAGTTGTCTTAGCATGTTTGAGAAATAATTAACAAAAGGGAATAACTGAAAAGCAGTGGTGAGTCTAAGTCAACGAGAAGTTTGTGAAGTTACCCTCAAACCTTGGAAAAAGATAAAATTCTATTTAAGCAACATTTTTAAAGCAAAAGAATAAAAAACAACAACAACAAAACACTTATTCTGCTGGCTAAGGCATGTCCTGCAGGACCTTCTTGACACCTTCAATGACGCTGAAAGTTAATGCAGTGAAAAAGTCCTGAGATTGTCTTCAGAGTTTGAGAGTTTTGTTTCAAATAATCAGGAAGAAGATTTCTCTACACAAAAAACTCTTCTAAACTGCTAAAGGAGAATGGGTACAAAGAGAAAGGGCATGAGCAGCCTCAGGTGCAGCCGGGGTTTGCACGCCTGGCAGGGTTTGTGTGAGCTCTCGGCCATCGAGGGGTGGGAAAATCTTATCCAAGGGAAAAGCAGGAATTGTGCCCGTGTAACCTTAGAGTCCTGCCTGGAGCTGTGAGCGAGGAGAAGGGAGAGCCTGGGGACGCTGCCCAGGAGATGCAGCACTGAGCTCTCGGTGCTCACCTGCACAAACGCAGCCCCCGGGCACAGCACACAGGGAGGGAAACCCAAACCCGGCCTGGTTCCTGGCCGTGCCGAACCCCAATCCTGCTCTCTCTCACACAGCCCCGGAGCATGACCTGCTGGTCCTGCTGGAGCCCAGCCCAGGAAACGCAGCCAGGCTGGGGCAGCCCCGCTCAGCAGCGCTCCCCAAACCCAGAGCAAAGCTCTGCTCCTCAGCTGAACCCGCCACGCTGGCAAGAACCAAGGTGTTCACCCACAAACAGAATGGAATCAGCCAGACCCTCGCCTCCTGAGCACTCCTGTGCCCTGTGAGAGGTGAGCCCTGGGCGGGTTAGGAGTTCCATGGAATTGCTCCCTGGGGAACAATCTGCTGGCTCAGTTCCCTGCAGGATTCCCCCGCTCCCCCAGTGATCCCATCCTGCTCTACACATCCACACCCATCACCAAGCTGGCACTCCAGCAACCGGACCAGATGGATGTACAACCCCAAACAGCGCTGTTTGTTAAATCTGAAAGCTGTTAATCAGAGTAATTTCCCTTATTAAACTCTGTGGGAGAAAGGGACAAATACAGATGACGTATTACCCGAGTTTACCCGGTGTGCATCACAGGATGACACACACCGAGCTGATTTTCACCCGGCAACACCAGAGGAAAATGTTGACAGCAGAAATGTTCCTCCTAGAAAAAGTAGATTATTGCAGGACAAAGAAAGCAGGAAAAGGGCATCCTAAATGCTTTCTTTGAGTAGATAAGGCATGTTATTTTCCCCGGAGGAAATAATTACATTCTCTGAAAGGACTGGCAACTCGCAGTTATTTTTAAACAAAGAGCAGTTCTTTGTGTAACGCGAGCTCCGAGTTGTTTCAGAGAAGCAATAGGTGAGAGTGGATCAAGGAAGTTACCTTCACCTTTCACCAGGCGCTTAATGCCAGCCCAGCTGGAAAACAGCCTGCGCTGCCGGAGGTTTAAGCCTCTCAAATGATACTGACTGTGCTCTCCCTCCTCTGACTCTGAAATTCCTCATATTTATAGACACAGAGCCAAAAAATAGCAAGGTATGCTCCCTGTTCTTCCAAACTAAAGCTTTACAAGAAAACCATATATCTGCAGCACACGAGAAAACATTGCAATTTTAACAGCCAAGGAAACTTGTACCAACACGCGACAGAAATAGAGTCCTCCAGAAACACCTAGAAAGGGTTTTGTAACTTTTAAAAGAAGCTTTACAAAAGGAAGGAAAGCCTGTAGCTATTTGCTTAACAGACAGAATAAAAGATTTCTACAGATTAATTTATTTTGCAGAAGGCCGCTGAAGCAGAACACAGTTGTGATTCTTCGGTGATGCTCTGACACTTTACAGAAAACGAAGCTGATTTTGCAGGTTCTGTTGCAGGGCAGAACACCCCTCCCGTGGCACAGCAGAAATCCCAGTGAGGGAGGGGACAGGGCAGCCTCCTGGGCCCTTGCTCTGCTTTGCCTCCCACCATGGTGTGAGGAAGAGAAAAACAGGAAAAAGTCCAGCTCAGGTCCCTGTTGGACGCGGCTTGGAGCAACCTGGTCCAGTGGGAGGTGTCCCTGCCCAGGGCAGGGGTTGGAATTGGATGATCTTTAAGGTCCTTTTCAACCCAAACCATTCTGTGATTTTATAATTCTATGAATTTTTAAAAATACAGTTTGACCCAAATATCATTTATGTGCTATATTCTATTACCTTCTCTTAAGGGTTTCTCACACAAACACTCCCACTCACACATTTTTCTCTGGCACCGTTTATGAAAATGTCTTTCACCAGCGTGGATTTCAAGCGGCTTCTTTGTGGAGGAGAACTCTGGAACAGCCTCCTCCAGAACCTGGCTGCCTTAAGAGCAAACAGCCTGAAATGCCGGTGCATTATTGCTGCCTCATTAAGAAGCAAATTAGTTGTTTTTGTCTTTGTTTAGCAGTGCTCCACAGGTACTTATTTTGACACCGCTTTAATGTGCAAACACATTAAATTAACGTGTTCCATGGCTACAGGAAACACTCATTGGACAAAGGCCAATCTGCAGCCTCGCGGCAAAAATGATTATTTCTGTATTAAAGACGTTAAATTACGTAGGACACTTCTCCACACGTGCTGTCTGCCAGCCCACTGTAGCTGGCAAAAGCTGATGATTTTTACCCTTCTATTTCATATTTACAATGTACCTCAAACACGATTTATTACAAAAATAAATAAAATTAATAAAAATGGCAGACATGGCAAAAAAAGCATGGCCAGAGTTGACCTTCTCTGTGCATACAACCAAACCATCTCAATTGTGTGTGCAGAGTTCAAGAACAGCCTCTGTTATTTCCCTGGACTATATATAGAGAGCGACTTCTATTAATAAGCAGTCAGCCTAAATTAGCATTGAGACAATATTTATTTAGTTTAGACTTTTGGCCTTTTAGTTTATATCAGCTTAGAAGTAAACAGAAAAAGTAGAATAATGGCAAATAAAACAATGGAGTAGTAAAAATAACATGATGATGGATTAAAATATATTGTTCTAGTTGGGAGTCAATAGGGCAAGTGCTTTATAAAAATTATGTTTTCCTGTGACAAAATCAGTACAATACTTGCTGGTACAAGCAATAAAAAAACCTCCCATAAAACACTTCCGACTTCGCTTTCCCTTTTAATGGCTGCAGGCAAAATTCAGAATACATTTGTCAAGTTGATATTATCAACACAACAGGGGTATGCCTGACTTGTTCTACATTTGTTCTGGAAGTTCACTTCAGAGGCCATCAGCCAGCGAAGAAGAACACAGGAAACCAAAATCATTCCTACCAGGCAGACACAGAAATATCTCTTCAAATATTTAAGAAGCGTTTCAGTAAATATTATCCCATATTACTCTGCAAGGCATCAATCACATCCAGTTGAACATTAAAGACCAGCCAATCTGAAAATTAAAGGTGATTCGCGCTCTCTCTTTGCTCAGTTTAATGAGACATCCGAGTCTGATCCGTGACAACCACTGCCAACATCTTTAACTTTTTCCTGACATCTGAAATTGATTTCAAAGACAGATACTGAGAAGGCAAGAATACTACAGAAAAGGACACAGGAAAAGCGTTGTAGAAGAGAAAATCAAATGTAGAGCTGTAGCTTTTTTTTTTTTCCCCTTTGGTACTTGGAAATCATCTGCATCATTAAGCATCTGAATTTCCATTATAAATTCCTAAATGTACCTGAACCTTATTCTTGTGCCTTTGGAATGAATACCAGCCAAGTATATTAAAAACAATCCTTTGCTTTCGTACATTGCTCATTTTCTATTTTTGTTCACTTTGATGATGCCTGGGCTAGGGGTTTCTTCCCATAGTGGAATCCTGTTCTTTCATGGAAATATGTATCTTTATGCTTGTACTTTTCTCTGTTTTAATTTCTTAGGTTTCTTCTTTTCCAGACTGAAATTTACAGAGAGGACAAATACATCACAGAGATCAAAAACCCAACTGCTTCAATTGTGCCATTCTGTGATTTGCTCATAGATGAATGAATGACTGGTCAGGTGAACTAACTGGTAAAAGCAACATTTATAAAATTATTCAAATATCAAACCCAACTCCTTAGGAACCAGACACTGGCTGAAAATGCGCTGAA
Source organism: Pomatostomus ruficeps (assembly GCA_013400735.1). Classification (NCBI taxonomy): domain Eukaryota; kingdom Metazoa; phylum Chordata; class Aves; order Passeriformes; family Timaliidae; genus Pomatostomus; species Pomatostomus ruficeps. The sequence continues at coordinate 12,856 of VYZT01026412.1, forward strand.
CACTCTGAATTGAGGCTCCCTATTAAGAACCTCTTATTGTGACAGGAATTAGAGAATCACGCCATGGATTCCAAGGACAACACAGGACGGGTTTGGGCTGCTTGTTTTTAATGAGGGCACCGTGATACGAGGGCAAGGAGCTTCACTTTGGCACCAAAACCCTGCCTGAGAGAGGGATCCCAGCAGCTGTCCTGGCCAGATGGCTGCTTTGACTCACAAAGCTTTGAGCCGAAGAAAGATGAAATCCACGGATGAGGCACCTTCACCTTGCAGCTCTGCCCGCATAGCTGCCAGAGCAAAACAGCCAAGATAAACAGGGTATTTATTATCATCTACCTAATGCACACAGTGTTTCTTCAATGGACAACACACCCTGCTTTGTTTGATTTTAGCTGCATGTGGTTCCCACCGAGCATCCTGGAATTCTCAGGAAAAAAAATAAAGAAATTCCAGCTTTCCAGTCAGAATGTCCAGGAGTACAAAAAAAAAAAGGAAAAACAAAACAGAAAAACCAAACAAATACAAATTACACAGAGGAAAAGAATCTGAGCTGAAGTCAGACGGAACCAGCACAAAAGCAGATTGCCACGCACTGCGTGACTAATGGCACATGCCTGTGTTCCAAGGTAATTAATCCTATTTTTCATTGCCAGCTGAAAGTCTTGAAGAGTCATTCCTGGGGAAAGCACTGGTTTTCCTTAAGAAAGGGCGAAAGAGTGAAGGATGTGATTTGCTGTGCTGACACAGCCTCAGCAAGCAGCAATAAACACTGCTCCCTGAGAATGGATTTGCAGGGAGTTCACCACACTCCGACTCCTGAGCGCTCCTGACCTGGGCTCTCCCTGGTGGAAGGCGGTTTCCAGCTCACTCTTTAAAGATCTTGCTGAATTCCTTGGTTTCCCACAAGCGTTTACTGCAAATTGCTGCCCGATAACCGCCGGTCACGTGTCACGAGAGTATCCCCACCACTACCAGGTTTTATTGAGCCTTAAAATTGGATATCGATACATGAGATAAAGAAACTACAAAATCTATGGCAGCTATCGCCCAACTTCCAGCCTTTCACTGTTAATGAGTGCTTCTAGTGCACACTGAGGTTCAAAGGAAATAACAATTAATTCTATTCTGGCAGCTAGGTACTGTTTGGAAGCCAAAACAGAAGGAGTCTGCAAACTTCTAAGGTGAAAATTTATTTTAAGTTGTGCAAGAGAATTTGAGAGCTCTAAATTCTCTCCGGAGATTTAAAAGTGAAACCGATCTTTTGATTTTTATCAACTGCATTTATAATAGAAATACTGTTTTATAAAAGAGAAGTGGAACGATAAAACCCTACTGAAGCACAAAACCCCAAAATTCTAGAAGTCAAAGAAGTTGAGCTTTTCATGTTCCTCATTTTCTTACAGCTGACAAATATGAAATGCACCCAGCAAGCAGAAGGGGAGAAAAGATAAGAAGTTTTGAAATATGATGTAGTTCTCGGTCTCAGGGGGTCCGTACATTGGCAGAAATGATCTTTAGCCCTAAAACAAGAGGGGTTCACTGGCAATATCTTTTAATCATCAGTAGGTTCCAGGTGAATTGTTTCCACGGGAGCTCCTGCAGGAGGCCCCACACCAACTCCTGCTCCGTGAGAGGGCTCAGGTTGTGGCAGGCGCCTACTGACGAATGACTTTCGCGAACATGACAGGCCCCGGGCACATCTGCGTGTGCGTCCTGTGGGATGCAGCCTCGATGGATCCCATTTCTCCTCCTCCCTCGGGGAATGCAGCTCATTCCACGATGCTCTGACTGAGTCTCATTGCTGACTCCCCACGCTGATAGAATTTGAAACCCTGAATGGAGGAACCACTCCAAAGGACGTTTTCTCCTCGTTGTTCATTGAGAGCCCCGCACAAGCGCTGCCACCTTTCCCTCCTGATCCATTCGCCCCCAGTGTTCCTTTGCAGTGGCACTCTACCCTCAGAGCCTGAGCAGCAGCAGCCACAAACCTCGGGCACGCAGCAAAAACCACGGCCGCCCCAGCTCCCGAGCCTGGGCTCAGGTGTCCTGTTGCACTGTATGGACACAAAGAAAACACACGTAGCTGACCAGGCTGAGGAGCTAAAAGTGAGAGGGCAGAACTCTCTGACCTTTATTTATATGTTCTTAGAAATCACTCTGGATTGGAGGTAGAAATTACCACCCCTCAATCACACTGGTTAAAGCATAAATCCATCACAAGTCTCCGCCTAGGAGAATGGAATGAAAACAAGGACAGTTAGCAAAAACATGGCCATGTTTACACCAGCATGTGTGAGAAAGTACTGCAGTAAAGAGAAACATTGAAGAACTGCAAAACTCAGGACAACAGTGTCCACTCCCCATTTCAGCGCTCGTGGCACCTCTGGAAGTGAGCTCAGAACAGCCCCGAACAGAAACACCCCCAGCAACCACGCGGGTAAAAAGAGCGATCCCCTCTCCTGCTCCGAAGGTGCCATCAGGGATAAGATTATCAGGTATTAATATCACACGCTCCTCATAAACAGGGTCGGGTCATTAATGAAAATAAGCTTCATGAGTTCAAAATAAATCTTGGCACAGACTGTCGCGCTTCATCTCAATCGATGCCGTTTTTCATGTTTTTATGGCAACAGGGCTTCTGCCATATATTTCTCTATGCAAGAAGACTTGAACTATGCATTCTCGCTCAAGCCTTCAAAAGAAATTTACCCTCAAGCACAGCTCAGCATAAAATATTCCAGCTCAAAATTCAAGCAATTAAGAAAAAGTTTTCTGCAGCCAGATATGCCCCATAAAAAGTAAACATACGTAGGCAAAATAAATCAGAGAAGCTGCACCAGCAGAGTGACACAGATTTATCTAACAAGATACACATTTAATACTTTTATCCTTCTGAACACCTGCCCTCTGCTCATTACCAAACACTGAAAAGAGCCCTTTTTTCTCTCTTTTCTTTCATGGGAACTTTTTTGGACTAAACAAGCAATTTATGGGAAGAGGTAGTAAGAGTTTACCAGTCCATCCTTCTCTCTGTTGATGCAATGATTAAAAGCTGTAAATTATCTTTGTTTATCTCAATGGACACATTAAGAATCCGTTTATCCATTAAGAATTAAGGGTTGAAATTACAGATGAATCCATAGGGAAATAAATCAGCACAGATCAGCAGGGTCCACAGGGTGTAGGACTGGCTCTTCCTGGAAGAAAACTGCAGCAAAACTGAAGATGCCTGAAAGATTCCAGAGCTTTGGAGAACATGGGGAAGCTGTAGGGAAACCAACTCATGGAGTTGAACTGCAAAGAAACAGCAGCTCAGCAGAGACAGTGGTGCACATTTAACCCAAAAAAGGCCTGGTAAGGGGTTTGAGGAACAGGCTGGGTGAAATCAGGGCAGCTCAGGCTCTGTGGAGAGGGAAAAAGAGAAGGAGAACAACCTGAGGCTGTCCCAGAGCAGGCACTTGTGTCCGAGATGAGGAAAGATCAAGAAATGCAACTTGGATTCTCACAAGAACCCTGGCTCAAATACTGAAAATCCTCCGCAGCAGTGAGGAGCGCTGTGGGAAATTTTCATGAGAATTTTGGTTCCCTGTCCTGAATTCTCCTGTAATCCCCAGTAAACAACGCAATTTCTCTTTGCTTTAACCCGAGATCCAGAATTCTGCATGGAAATTCCAAAATCCAAGTAGGGTTCTAGTAATCCAGCTGCATTCTGGTCATGCTGTCTGGTTTAAAATAAAATGGTGCAAAGTAGCGTGTCTTTAAAATCAGAGGAAAATAAGCACGCATGGAATAGAAAATAGAGATTTATAGAGCTATTTCTTATTTGCTACTTATTTCTTCAAATTGCACAGATTGAAATTGCCAGGTGATATACACAGACATCCATTAACTACTTTAATTGCAGCGACAACTAAAAGCAGACAAGTGCAGGTTTTTTGATTGGTTTCTTCCTCTCTTTTTAAATTTATTTTCCCTTTCCCCACAGCTCCCATAGCCACTGGATGCTACTATGACCATTCCCTTCTGCCAAGCACACACCTTCAAATCCACCCCTGAAGACAGAATTCCCTGAGGGGCTGTAAATTGTTTCTAAATTAGAGCCACAAACCGCACTGATCTAGAATTCATTTCTTTAACCCTGCTTGAAAAGCAAACTTTCCTCCCTCTTATCTCCCCCTGCCACCCAAATAATGGATGACAGGCATCTGGTTTACGTTGGGCTATCGTCCCCAGCCCTCTCGTGCTGATTCATTCCCAGCTTTCGCAGCACAGGCACGAGTTGTCAGGAAGAGCTACGCTGGCTGCGCTTCCCATATGGAATCCAACAGCTGGAGTTCATTCATTAGAGCGGAGAGAAAATCCCGATATCAATTACGGAGAGGGAAGCAGCGCAGTGACAAACACACCTTCCTTCACCTCCAGTAGGACACAGAGGTGGTGTAAAGCACAGAGTTCTGTCTGCCAGGCAATTAACAAGGTCCAATTAGCCACGGGCTGGTTTGTGCCTATGAGATCCCCATTTTCACATTTCAGTGACCCCAAAATCCTCCCCTGCAGTCCTGACTCCCCAGGTACCATTCTCCAGCCCCAGACACAACCCAGGTCCGCTCCACATCCTCACACTTTCACTCCTCACTGCATCTAAAGTTTGCTTCTGCCTCAGAGAAATGATAATTGAATTACTTTCCTGGCTGTAGCTTATTCTTAAACAAATGCAATTATTTAACTATTTTTAAACGAAACTATCAACTTGAACAGCTCTGTCAAATTAGCTCCTATGAAGATTTTTATCCTTCCAATAATCAGCTTTCTGCTAGCGCCATTCAAGGAGTCTGTAACGCTCCACAAGTGACATTGAGCTAATGAGCTGCTTCCAAACCTCAGACTTGCTCTGTGGTATTTTTAACCAAATCTTTAACTTTACGTCAAGGAATTTCCTAAATTTTAACGGTTTGATACAGAAGCAGGGGATTCTTTTCACAGTTTGGATTTTGTTGCTTCCATAAAAAGACTTATTTTAAGACAAGTTTTCAGGAGTTTGAGTGTTGTCATAATAATGACAAAATCTAGTACAGGATTATTTTGTCTCAGAAGGGAAAAGTGCCTGGAGTAAGGAAGCGTTAGAAGGGCCAGAAAGGTTAACAGCAGGATACAGAAGGCTTGGAAGAAAAGATCCTTCAAAACATCAAAGTTCAAATGACAGAGAGGAAAAAAACAGCTCAAAGTCTTGTGTGGTAAATGTAAAAATGTGTGGTAAAATGTAAAAAAACACAGTGAAGCCCCCCTCTCTCTCTGACCCTCCTCCTCAAGTATTTTAAGAACAAAGAAAAAAACCCGCAACCATCAAAACACAACCCAAAAAACCCCACCAAAAAACCCCTAGAGATGTAGTTTTTTGTATTCATTTGGAAATTATATTTATTACAGAATAGAACATTTCAGCACCACTTAAAGCTTCTTGTACAAGGAGAAAGGACATTAGCTCAAATAATTATCATGGCCACTGACTGAATGTTTGATGTTAAGACTAATCAAATATTTTAAGAGAATTATTTAAATATAGATATTTGAAAAATTGGTGAGCCACCCGCAGATTGAAATTCTTGTGTCTGTGAACACAGAGAATCATCCAAAGAACTCTTTGCGCTAATCACGAAGGGTTTTAGTGCTAAATGGTTAAAAGAACTAAAATTTGAAGACTGTCTGATAATCCCTGGAGCCAGGGAGCAGAGCCTAAGCACCACTTGAGATTTGCACTCTGTCCTTCAACAGAAAAGACACGTCTGAGTTTTAACACAAAGAAGTTGTACTGTAGCTCTATAGTCACTGTTTTCTGTTGCAATAATTAATATATTCGCATTAAAAATACGAGTACTTCAAAGATACTTATGTGGAGAAAACAAAGTTTGGCATTATTCCTCAATTTTCAACATTTTTAACATTTTCCATGAAATTGATCCATTTATTCTAGAAAAGGCCACTGGTACCTGATGTAATTTTTCCTGTTCTTTTTCTTCCAAGAACAAGAATCTGGGTATTAAAATGCAATGTACTTTTTCCTTAGGTGGAATAATTTTCCGGGGGAGCTGTTCCTGGGAAGATGCTCTTAGATGAGGCATTGCTTGTACCTCTGCTGACCAAACCCAGCACGGCTGCACTGCCAGAAAGAATAAATATGCAAGATGGAAACCATGAAAAAGCAGCACATCAATAGAGAAACAAACAGAACTCTCCTTTAAATATGGAACAGAGGGAAGAGCGCTGTGTTTCAGAGGGATATCGATCTTACAAACACTGACGGCAAAGCGGCCGACGCCTTTATTTAAAGGAAGGCTTCAGTGAAACTCCTGGTCGATTTTTTTTTTTTAAAAATCATAAAAAAGCTACAAGGCCATGCATGATAAATTGGGGAAAACTTCTGATGGATGTAGCATACATTTGCGGATCAAAAGATTTAATGTAAGAACTGTAAAGCGACGTGTCAGATAAAAGTCAGCCTCGCGAACGGCCGGTACGGCAGCTCCGATTTATCGCCAGCCCCCCATCACCCATCTCCTTTGTCAGGCTCTGGCAATGAGTGGCAGTGGAGGAGCCTTGGCCTCGAGGCTGTGCCAGTAATCAGACGTGAGCTGTGGGTGACAGCCCAAAGTGACTGACGAGAGCGGAAACGCGCGGCAGCGGCACGGCCCAGCCAAGCGCTTTTAGCGCGTCGGGCAGGGGAGTCGCAACCAGTTCGCTCGAGGGTGAATCGAGAGCTGCCACAGAAACACCACGGCAGGAGGAGGAGCTGGACCCGCTGGTGTGTTTTTTTGATGCTTTCAGGTTCTTGCTGTGTGCACTGCGGGCCGTTAGAGCAACGAGCGATTCGCCTTTGTTGGGTGACGCTGGGTTTGGGTCATTTTCACATTTCTGATCGCAAACCCAACAAGGGAACGGCTGCAGATGCTCAGCTGGGCATGGGGTAGGG
>VYZT01026412.1:20356-105506 GCA_013400735.1 Pomatostomus ruficeps
GTAGGGGTAGGGGTAGTAAAGCAGCTGGGAAAAATCCATCCAAAGCATCGTGTCTAGGAGAGCGGTACGAAAGTTTCATCTGGAAGGGGGAAAAGTAAAAGAGAACCACTCCAGGCGTGCAGTGAGGGGAATATGAAAGTTTAAGGACTTTTACCCCTCTCCATGACACACCTAACGAGGGAAGACACAGAACCAACACAACATCTCTCCCTGCTCTACGGTCAGAGAATATTTTGATATAGAGTTACCTTATGCAAATCCTGGATTTAAAGCCCATCTTCCCTGTCCAAACTACTAAAGGGGATAAGAACTACTCAAAAGGGCTTTGAGGCCTCCCAGGCCATTTAATCCCGTTTTGTAGCACAACCTTTTCAGGAAAGATATGCTGCCACTACAATTAAGCAATTACTTTTCCTAGTTTATTATTTATGATTTTAATATAAGACTTACAGTTGCACAATATAATTGCAATCCATATCCTTGTATCATCCTGTCCCATAAAGCACATCTGTTGAAGTGTTTAGCAATTTACCACTTTGAATTATATTACAAATTTGCCTGGAAGTTGGTTCTTATACTTCGATCTAAAACTATTACGCAAGTCTTGTACAATGTAATTAAATAAATTAAACCCGCCCTTGGGGACCTTTTGCTCTAAAATGAAATTTCAGATCCAAGAGTGCCTGTAACCTTTACTGTAACCACGTCTGAAATGTTCCTTGTAATTTCACAACTAATCAGATCTTGACAGAAAGGCAGACACTTGTTGATGGAACCCCTCCTTCCTGCTATCCCCAAGGATAAATTTACTACATCATGATGGAAACAAATCCTCTTTTCTCAAAGCGATCTTTTAGCCAGGGTATTCTGGGCTCTGAAGAAAGGCTTCTGGAATATTGCTGCTCGCTTGTAATGCATGGATACCACTCAGCCTCTCCTCCCGCCCCTGGACTGGTCAGCTCATTGAAAAAATTCCTATTTTGTGACATGCAACATTTTTCTTTCAGTTCAGACCTAAATACCAGGCTGACTGCAATAGCAGTGCCCAGCTGTATTAAATGAGTGCCAGGAAGGGTGCAGTGGAAGCTGCAGTGTCAGAGGCCATGTTAAACATGAATCACTGACACCGTGAACAAAGGCAAATATTTTTAATCCTACCTCTCAAAAAAAAAAATCAATAATCAGTGATTGAAAGGAGGCAAGAATTAACTGGACAGACAGCAGTTTACGTGTCATTATGAAAACATGGAATCCAAACCTGTGCTAAAGCTGTACTCACAAAGAATGGGAGCACACGGTAAAACATGGGCTCGAGACAAACAGAAGGACCAGGCACAAGGAGTTTTTGTGTGACAGCTGAAAATGTCACCCCTTGGTGCACGGCCCAGGGTGCTCCCCACAGCATCCTGCCACGGGCAGGGGCTGTGATCTGATCAGTCTGCGCTCCACAGGCAGCTGAACAAAGCCTGGTGCTTTGGTTCCTCTCTGGAGCTGGGGCACAACACCGGGGCCGTTCAAGGATCTCCTCAAGCAAGAACTGAGGACGATCCCCTGTCAGTGCTGTTGGTGCATCCTCTGGCGTTATTTGCTATTTATTTGTTACTCCTGACACTTTTGAGTTTAAAGCCTGTCAGGGGCCACTGCTCAGGTACAAGGCTTGGCAAAGCTGGATTGCAGCAGCCAAAGAAGAGCCAGGCAGAAACCGCTGCTCAAGACTTTGCACCCTTCACTTCACACGTTTTCCTTCTCATTAGAAGGTCTTTTACATGAATGACATTGAGGAAGGGAATGTTCTGCCAGCTGAAAAATTTGTAATTTTGTCCATGGCAATAGGGCCATCGTCCCCCAAGGGTCACCTACCACCTCCCTGCCTCCGCCTGACAGCACCAGAACATTTTCCTTCAAGGTGCTCCTGTTCAAGGTGGCTCTGTAATTACAGCAGCATCAGTTGTGTTCCTGGAAGCTCTGGAGGAGGAGAAACAGCTGATTTCTCACCCAACATGATAACTTTTTTTGCCATTTAGGCAATAGTTTGAAAAGTAGAATAAATAGTTCTTTTGCAGACAGCTGGACAGCTCACAGGTTTTATCTTAAGAAAGTATTGGGTATTTAGCTAAGCTGCATCTTCAGTGATCACTGCATTGTAACTAAAGACAGAATTATCAATAAAAAGGTATTGTAAAAACGGAATCCCTGTGGACATTCAAGGAAAGTGTTCTAATGCAGGTAGTTCTGCTCCTTCCAGCTTCAAAAATAACACACAGTCCTTCATCATCATCATCATCATTATTATTATTATTATTATTATTATTATTATTATTATTATTATTATTATTATTTCAATTCAGCCACTTCTGTATATTTAACTTTGAACGAAATACCACATAGGATCCAAACATTTCTGATTAATAACGAGCCTGTAACAAGAACTACAAATGAAGAGATATCAAGGAAACACTCATTTCTCCATGTGAGCACTTTCAAAGGTCATCTCTGCTTTATTCATTTCTTCAAGCATGATCCTACCCTGACCAGAACAGCTCAAACTTCTCTCCCACTTATTCAGTTTTGCTACAGACCAGAAAAACTCTAATGCTTCACTAATTTGATCTCCCTAGCAGATGAATCAATACGTCTGAAGAGCATCCCTAATTATAATAAAAGTGTGTTCATTAATAATATTATGCATTTTCATGCGTAACTGAATTTTAAGTTTTCAAATACATATCCTAAAGAATCCAGTTCCAGAGTCCCCACCAGGAAACCCCAGAATGGTGTCAGTGCGGAGTCTCAAGGTGCAGTTGGGGAAGGCAAATACAAACATTTGGATTTGTTGCATTACAGCCAGAAAGTGCAGTCAGCACGCAGCCAAGCATTAGATCAGAAACAGGTAATTGATGTCCATGTATTTACACAGAAATGCACATTTTTAACAACAACAGCCACTCCAAACCCTCCTGCCAAACTGCGCTCTCCTCGTGCCAGCCACTGCATTCAGCAGCTGGGGGCACGGACAATTTCCCTGAGTTTGCACCTGGCAATAGAGAACCAGAAATCGCCCCAGTTCTTACATTGTTTTAATCTCTTTGTCCCCACAGTGAACTGAAATTCTGAGCTATTCCAGGTGTGATAAGAGGAGTCAGCAAGGCTTTTTCATCTCCTGGCTGCGTGCAGCGGCAGAGCCGAGCTCGGGAAGGGAAGGGCTGACATTTCACCTCCGTGCCGGTGAACCGGGACACTCCGGGATCCGCAGCCTTCCCTTTGTAGCCGTGGTTCTGTGTGACACAGCTCCCCGGGATTTCAAGACCTGCATGAAATAACTGCTGCTTCTTACTTACAAATCCATTAAATGGGTTAAAAGTGACTTAAACTATTGAGTCTCAAAGGGGTTTTTTGTATCTTCCGAGTGATCTTTTGCTCACAGGGTAGCAGCAGGTAACAAGATGCAAAAATTCCTGTGTCTGTTCCCTCGTTCTCCAGGGGCCTGGTGTCTCTGTGTGACTTTGTACAGGTTATAACCTCTCTGGATTTCATTTACCCATCTCTAAAATGTGAATAATGCTTAACTTCCTCCTGGGAATTGTGTGGAGGCTTAGAATATTAATCCCGGCAAAGTGCTTTGAAATCAGTGAATTGAAAACAGCACAAAGCACCGAGTTTTATCTTGTGCATCCATTCCTTATTGCCTCTACCTTGTCGAGCTCACACGGAATTAACTGTGATCATTTAAATCAGTTTAGCTTTGGCAATAATAATCCTGCCTACTTCAATAATTAAAGAGGAAAAAAAGAGAAGATGATAAAGGTAAAAGAACTGAAAGCAACACTTGAGGTATTCCTGCCTGCAGGTGTAACACACACGGTGCTATCACACCCAGGGCTGTGGTTAATGCTTCTCCTCCCTGCCTCTCCCTGCCTGCACGAGCCGTGTTTAAGGAGCCTTCTCAAAGCAACAATCTGTTTCATTATGAAAATCTCCTTTAAAACGCTTCTGGAGTGGCCCTGGTGGATGATTTTCCGTGTTGGTATCAAAAGGCTTTTCCGCACATCTTTGTATGCATAAAATACATTAAGTAATTCAATTCTATGGAACATAAAATTTTGTTTAAAAGTTGTAAAAATCCCTATAAAATGTGAAATATTTGTCTAGTTTCTATACAAATTAATGACCTCCCGTTCAGAGCTAAAGAACAATAAAAATCAATGGTTTACTAAGTCCCTGCTGGTGTCCATTATACATAAATACAATGGGAATCTGCTGGATTTTTTTTTTTAAGTAAAAAGCTTTGAATTCAGAAGTATTTATGTTCTGAAGCACAGGCTAGAAAAACAGTTACTTTCACAAGAACTACTCATATTATATATGTTTTAAACCCAAGAGAATGTGAAATCCAATAAAACCCAGTAAAATATGGAGGGGATCCACAATTAACCAAAATATTTGCAAAAATAGATACAGAACATTAGCTAGAAAGAAACTCCATGGGCCAAGGGAGTAACCAAATGAGCAGCTGACTTTTCCAAAGGTTATTTAAACATTTTAGCACTTCTGCCCATCTTACACCACACCTGCTGCTGCCTGCACCTCTCCCGAAATTCCTGCGATTTCTGCAGGAGCAGGTCATGAGCAAACGGGTTTTCCTGTAATCCCATCAGCCAGGCCTGGATCAACAGGATCTTGGAATGTAAAATTCTCATAAATGGTGTTGGAATGTGGGCTCTTTGCTGCACCCTGACTCCACCTTGATCCCATGGAATTTCCATTCCTGTTCTTGGTTGATTTATTTTTTTTTTTCTAGAAGTTACTGTAGAGAGGCCTGAATGTTCCCCAGAGTATAACTATAGGTAAATGGGATTAAGTCCTTTTTGTAGGACATCAGGAAGGAGTTTATTGGCTCTGGCACCGCGTTAGAACCTGGCTGACAAGGACACCCCCAAATCCAGCCCCAGGGCAGCAATGGATTTACTGCAGAGACTGGGGCAGGAACTCGGCTCAAACAGGACACAAGCCCTTGCAGGACCAAAGGACTCTGCAGCAGCTCTCCCTCAATATTCAGATCTTTGATCTAGCAATAAACAATAATTAAACTGCATTTTTACCACTGGTGTCACTCATTGCGTTCAAAAAAATACCTTTTAGGATCCAAATCTGCCTTTGTAGGGAACGCTAAGGAAGAAATGTGGAGGAGTTTAGAAATACACTCCTCAGAAACACGGGCGAAATTCTGCTACAAATTCACAGGTTTGGGCATTAGATTCAATAAAAATAACGATTTGTCAAACAGCTTCCTCCAATAATGAAATCAAACAATCGGAATACTCGTTCTCGGGAAGCTGTAGCACGGATGGGCCACCGGATGTGGATGTTCCCTGTGCTATATGCACAAACACACGTAGCCGACCAGGCCGAGAAGCCAAAAAGGAGAGCCAAAAAGAGAGCAAAAAGAGAGAGAGGGCAGAACCCTCTGACCTTTATTTATATGTTCTTACAAATCACTGTGGATTGGAGGTAGAAATTACCACCTACATTGTATTTTTGTTAAAGAAAAGTCCATNATGTTCTTACAAATCACTGTGGATTGGAGGTAGAAATTACCACCTCTCAATCACATTGGTTAAAGAAAAGTCCATCATATTTCTCCGCCTAGGAGAATGGAATGACAAACAACAAGGACAGTTAACAAAACATAGATAGTTAGCAAAAACCATGGCCATGTTTACAGCAGAATGTGTGAGAAATTATCACAGCAAAGAGAAACACTGAGAAACTGCAAAACTCAGGACAACAGGAAGCTGCGCGAGAGGCACTGATGGAAGCTGCTGTACCACGCTCTGGAGCGGGCTCAGCACGAGGGCAGCCAAATCCCCGCAAAGCTCCTGCAATTGCTCTGCTTTGTTTTAGGGAGCCCAGGGGAGCCGCTCTCCCTGGATGTTTTAGTGATGCACGCGGCTCTGACGACGCTTCAATTATCTCTGCCTGAAATTGAATCTGTTAAGAACACTGTAAACCGAATAATCCAATTCCTCCTAATACACCAGGCTGAATCCCCGAGCCCTAATGAACATTTTTCCTTTCCCACTCCCTCTCCCCAGAGCCAACTGAAGAGTTGAGTCAAGAACCCGGCGATTACGTAGCATTTAAATATTTCAGTTTATGTGTGTTCATCATTTCCAAGTGAGGACATGAATGCAGGAAACTTCCCAACAATGCTCTCTGATTTTAATTACCAGGAATCCAACACTGTAGATAAACCAATGCCATCAATATCCCAAAAAATGCACTAACCATGGCCATCAATACTGGAATTATAGGCAAACAAGAACAGGCTCTGTGTGGGTTTTTTAAAACATTGTATTTTTATGCAGTTTACTCCATACAGAGAAGTTTATATTAAAAACAAAAATAAAAAAAAAAAACCCAAGAATGCCTGAAACTTTAAATATCTGGTTAGAATATATTCTCCAACAAACCTGAGAGCCTTAATACACAGTGCTGAAAACTTACTAGTTTTGAGGAGCCTTCGTATTATACATTTTTCATAACTGTCATAAAACTCAGCTGACAAAATAATGAGCAACTGAAAAAACAGTGAGAAAAAAATCCCAGCAATAACCCCAAGCAATTTGTATTATTCTTCTGTGGGTAAAGGATTTATTTTAAACTTATTAAAGATCACAATAAATGGTGATTTCAATGTTTCTGAAGGAAGTCAGACATGTCCAAGGCTTCCAAAAGCACTTGCCTACCATTATCAAAGTAAATGCATCTTTAGTGAGTCCATGCAATCTTCAGAAAATGTTATCAACATTCATTTATCTCCAAAAAGAAACTGCAAACCCCAGTAAGTGCCTTCCCAAAACCCAAATGTGCAGCGTTTAGAACTGCACGCAGCTGATGCTGCTGAAAGCCATTTTAAAAGGATGCGATCGCAAAAACCATCGGCTTTTAGCTAATAATCCTCACTCTTGCATGTTTTAAAGTCCTTCACAGCATTTCCAGGATGAGAACTTGTTGTTTTGAGTTTTGCAGTTTTTCAATGTTTTTTCTTTGCTGTAGTACTTTCTCACGTATGCTGTTGTAAACATGGCCATGTTTTTGCTAACTATTCATGTTTTTGCTAGTTATTCATGTTTTTTCTAACTATCCATGTTTTTGCTAACTATTCATGTTTTTGTTAACTGTCCATGTTTTTGTTAACTGTCCATGTTGTTTTCATTCCATTCTCCTAGGCGGAGACATGGGATGGATTTTTCCTTTGACCAGTGTGATTGAGGGGTGGTAATTTCTACCTCCAATCCACGGTGATTTCTAAGAACATATAAATAAAGGTCAGAGGGTTCTGCCCTCTCTCTTTTGCCCTCTCTCTTTAGCCTCTCATTTTAGCTCTCTCATTTAGCTCTCCTTTTTGGCTCCTCAGCCTGGTCTGAGTACGTGTGTTTGTGTCCATACAGTACGGTAAGACATCCACAAGAACTAAAGGCCAATAATTTTTAAGATAAGAAGCAATATTGGGAGGATTTTGGGAGAAAAAGGTGGATAGGAAATGCAAAATCCTGGGAAGCCGAAGGGCAGGGTGGGAATGCTGAGAGGAACGGGCTCCTCTTCACTGCCGATTGTCGGAACAGCTCCTCAGTTCCACAGGAATCAGAGCATGGCAAGCCCCACCCTTTACAGGAAGCCTGCAACACATCCACAGAGCCATCCTCTCTTTGAAATCCAGGAGCCAGAATCCGGCAATTCAGCGGAATTGCTCCAAAAGGGCCGGGATGGAGCTGTTGTGGAGAACCCCCCAAATTGCAGTGGGATTCAGGTCATTGCTGACCACCACGGTGATCGAGGGACACAAATTGCTGAGGCTTCTCTGAGGTCTCTGCAGAAAAGCCAGAGCAGCTGCAATATTAATTTTCAAACAGCACGTGTTTGGAGCGATATTATTGTATTGATCCCAATTTGATGGTGCCTTAGGTGCTGGATACAAACTTCTCCAGGAAGGAATGCCAGTCAATGCAAAAACATTTGATTTACAAGCCAAACGTAAGCTGGAACAACGGTAATTGAAAAATGCCATCTTCTCAGAGCTCTGTTCTCCAGCCTTTGATTCTGTCACATCTTCAAGACACTTTCATGCCTTTATCCACATTGCAAGTAAGTGGCATCTTGCTTCAAAGAAGAGTAAAATTTCTGCCTTTTCTCTCGGTGACTCTTTGGCCTCTTTCACTGAGGTGCATCCTTCCTTGAACTTTTCATTTTACAGCATCTGTACAATAAAAACCTGCCTGACACAAACATTTTCAACCAGGCTGGAGAAATCTCCACCCGCTCCCTCTCAGGCAAATGGAAATATTTCATTTTAATAAAAATTAAGTGAGTTTCGTATCAGTTTAAGTTACCCAGTCACTGTGACTAAGAATACTTTTCTGCAAAAGAATTTACAACCAAATGCTATTTTCCGACTCTTTTTTCAAAGGCCAATTTAATGATTAGTCTGATGATACAGCACAATCAAAACAAAGTGCCACAGCATGGGGGGATTAGTTCCAGGCTTTGCAGAACCACAGAACCTCGAGTACAGGCAATTACCAGCCACTGAGGACAATCCGAGTGCTTTCCTAGGTGCTCATTAACTCAATTTAGACAAATGAGGGAAGGCAGTAATTTCCACGAGGAGGTCTGTAAGCCTTCATCACAAAGTGGACATCTCACTGCACCCTCGGTTCTCCTTACCCACAGCTGGTTTCCTCAAGCCTTGCAAAATATCCACACAACTGGAATGGTATCTGCACTACTTCTGTACCATCCCTGATTCCGAGCGTTTCAAACCATAAATAATCTCCTTTCTTCTTAAAGCCTTTCTCAATGAAGTTACACAAATCTCCTTGCAGCCACCCAAGCCATCTCAGAAACTAACACGAGTTCATTCTGACTTGCAGTTATTTTTGTATTTCACTTACAGGTTTTATTGTGCATTTGTTTCGATCCCAACCCCTCTGGTGCCATCCCTGTGACCCCACAGTGTGTGATTTCAGTTACCTCCTTGTAAAACTTCCACATACCCACACACAGATAAACTTTTTGGCAGAACTCTAACGCAGCACAACAGGATTATGATGAGAGGTGACTTTTGGCCCGGGCAAAACAGGTGAGTGACATTTGGCAACTCACTGCTCGGGGCAAAGTAAAATCTTTTGAGCGTGTGATACCCAGAGCACCTGCCTGTGTGAGAGGCAGCAGTAAATGCTTTCCTGAGCACTAACAGGCATCTGAGGATATTCTGTTTGCACTGTTTTCATAACCTGACCCTTCATTTCCCACGCTGCTTCTTCCTTTTGACAGCATCTTAATATCCCACCTGACTGCTCAGATCCACTGGAAAACCCCTCGGAGATCACCTCCCTCCTACCGCCCGCCTCAGCTTGCAGAGAACTTTTGTTTTGGCACGAGCGTATTTTGCCTGCGCTCCTGAGAAGCCTCGAGACGGCCTCAGAGCGATGTCCTTCGGGAGCATCTGCTCCCTCCTCACACTGCTTGAGATAAACAACATTCACAGAGGTCTCCCAGGTCACTCTGTTTCCCAAGGAACGTTTGGAGCAGCAGGGAAAGGATTCTATTGTCCATTTTTGGATGAGACTGAAAAATCCAGCCCTGGAAATGGATGAAACAACCCAGAGTGGGGAGACCTTTGTAGGGGGTGGTGTTTGAGTGAATCAATACTCGCTGAGGCTGCTCACACCTCAGGGTTTATCTGGGGCTCAGGACACAGCCCCTCCTGCACTGCTGCCCCCGGAATCCTCAGCTCCGGAACAGCGCGTGCCTTGGATTGTCACCTTCCTCCCGACTCACCCACAGCCTCATCACCTACAATTAATACTGGCTTAATTACTCTCACTTAAAATTCATAATGCATGCCCACGTCACTCAGCCCAGCCAGCCAAGCACTCCGAGCACCTCCATAACCTGAAGCCAGGAATTTGGGCTGTGGAGCTGGGATGCTCCGCAAACCCCTGCCCTTCCAAAGCCTCGGATTCCTCTCGAATCAAGGGGCCACCAATGTTTATTTCATCTTTTGCATTCATTCTGGAGCCAGCCACCCAACCTGAGCTGCTCTCTCTGCACAGCTGCCTAATGACCCCTTTAAAACACATAATTCATTGCGTTTATAAATTTACATCATGTCGGATTTTATGTGCTGTTGTCTTTCCGTTGGGACCACACATAAAACACTATTCAGACAAATGACACCCAGCAGGAAATTATTCAGCTTTCAAAGGTTTCAGACAAAAATCACAGAAAATCACAGGCTGGGTTTGAGTTGGAGGGGACTGTAAAACCCATCCAGTTCCACCCCCTGCCATGGCACGGACACCTTCCACTGTCCCAGGGTGCTCCCAGCCCTGTCCAGCCTGGCCTTGGGCACTGCCAGGGATGGGGCAGCCACAGCTGCTTCTGGGCACCCTGTGCCAGGGCCTCACCAACATCATCATAAAGAACATTACAACTAAGATAATATCTATTTACTTCTGGTTTGAGAAATACTCAGGAGTATTCAACCAATTTGTGCCTGTTAGTTACAGCTATTGAAATATTGAAAGAAGCTGTGAGACTGTAGACAGAAATATCTACATACATATCATATTTACATGAAAATAGGGAAAGTTGAAGACCTGGATAAAATATTTATCTTTCATGGAAAATTGTTGAAAAGATCCTGTCGCTCTTCAGGACCAATGAGCAGTTATTTGCTACCTCAGCCGTGGTGAACTCCAGCTCTCTCCACATCTTTCTGGGATTTCAGCTGCCTCAGATACTCAGGGCTGTGTTTTGGAAAGAAGCAGCATTTTACCACCAGAAGCCCCGTTTTCAGACTGTGTTTTACAAATCAGATTGAAACGAGAGGAGAAACGCCCTAAAGGTTGAGGCCTCCACATAAAACGCTGCTTTAGCTTGGGGTTCCACAGCACCGGCTTTGGGGAATCATTTCCTTAAATCATTTCTGATCAATGGGAGGCAGCTGGCCGGGCTGGACAGAGGTGTCTGCGTGAGAAGGTCACTGCGGCTGTCAGGGCACAGCTGCCCCTGCACAGCCCTCCCCGGGCACAGATGGGCACTGGAGGAATTGCACGAGGGGGTCACATCCGACAGCGTTTGTCAAATTATCCCTCAGCACCTTCGCGGGGAGGTACAGGAAATCAAACCGCTGCATCGCCCCGTTAGTGAGGAGAATTTGCCAACAATTTTCCCCTGTGGGGAGGTATTTTCTTGCCGTCTATTTTCAAACAACATTTGGATGTCATTTCTCCCAGACGGTATAATTTTAATGCACACCATACTGTGTATCAGCTATCAGTAAAGCTATTACCATAATTAAATGTCATCTCTTTGAAGGGGACAGAAATTGCAAGTTCCTGCTATATCATAACTGGTATTGTACAGCCACTTGTAAAATCATCTCTCCTGCTGCTCCAGCAACTCACTCCAGAATAGCAGTGATTACCAAGCTGCACCGCTTTTATCGCTCCTGCCACGGCGCAGACGGGATCCGCCGCAGCATCGCGGGGAAAAGAATTCATACAAACTTAAACAGTTTTAAAACCAAGTGACGAAACCAAACCATCTTCAAAGAAGGTTTGGAAACACCCAGATGGGTTTTTTTGGTGTTTAAATGTCAGGTTTTGTTCTAAGTACCAAATTATAGCAGATTAAAACCCGTGTGTTTTTTCTTTTTTTTTTTTTTTTCTGGTAGCCTTAGAGCCTTACTTTGCTTTCCTAATACAGTAATTAGTAGTAGCAGAACCTACATGACTCAAATGAAAAGAAACTGATGAATCTGTGGTTTTTTCCCTTAAGATATTTTAGAATTAGTAGCTCTGTGCTAATAGCCTGAGTACTAATAAATAATTTACCACAGAAACAGTTTAAAATATTCAAAGATTGTTTGAATGGGACGCTTAGCCCATAATTTACATACAGTAAATTACTCAATAAAATTGTTTTCCCTTCGTGTTCTTTACTTCATTGTTGCAAAGAACAAAAGAAACTATGAAACCAAAAAATTAGGATCATCTGTCCTCTGACTTTAATAAATGTTCTCACCACATGTGACGGAAATTAGAGCTACACTTCATAAGTACATGGTTAAAAATACTCATTAGTATTTCCAGCTAATAGAGAAAGTTTGATGTGTGTTCCCAGCTGCCAGGTATTTATTGAACTACAGGGGTTTAACGGCAGAGTTATATCCAATTTCCAATGTGTCTGCAATAGAAAATATCTCCAATTTACAGACACTGCACACTTTCATAATCAGAACTCAAACATGACTGTTAAGCTTTAAGACGAGCGAACTAGAGAGTCCTAGAGGTGCATGTGGGTTAGGAAAGGTCAAACTCGAAATCATCGTTTAAATCTTATTCTCTGCTCAGCTGGTTCCTTCCTTGATAACAAGAACACTGAATTCTCCAGGAAAATGCATTCTGAGGGTCTGGCTCTGAGCTCCCGGCAGAGGAATACCAATAAGACAATTTTTGATTCCTTGGACAAGTAAATACCCATTCATTAGTTAGAACATTTCCTCTACTTTTCACCTACTAAAAAGGTAAGGGACTGATGCATCTTTTCTGGCTTGTCTGGGAGAATTATAGCAACACTTTGGCTAAACTTTCGAAAGTTGCTCATTTTTCTGCAAAATAACCTCCTACTGAACTAGACCGGCGGTGTTTTTCATTTCACTGACTTCAAACAGCTAAAAATATCTGAAGTAATGAAGAAAATTCATCCAAGAAAACCAGAAAGTGTTCAGGCTCTCTGGCAGTCAACAGGGAGCCTTCTAGGACAATGATGAGCCTGTGCCATTTCATTCCTACTGCATTGACATTTCTGGGCAGAAGTTTAAAATTACCAATTTAAAATGAACAAAACACTTCCCCCTGATCCATCCTAAATGTGCAGCTTCCCGAAGAGCACCCGGGCATCCCCTGGACTGAGAGGGGCCTAAGGAGCTTTCCTGGGCACACGGCAGAGGGGCAGAAGATGATTCACGGGTCCTGAGGGCACAGAGCACAGGAGGCCTCCCCAGAATCTCCCTCCTGCACCCAGGGACATCCCAGGGAAGCGCTGGAAGCTCGCAGAGCCCAAAAGCCACTCCGAGGAATTTGTGAAAACCACATCAGAACACACAGGGCTGTTGCTAATTCAGTAGAAAGCTTTGCCTTTGATTTCACAAACTCAAGTCCCAGCGAAGGGGGGATGCGCTGAGGGCTCCCCAGAGCAGAGCTCTCCTGCAGACAGCGCCAGGGACCTGCAGCACTGACTGTGGTTAAGCTCTGAAAACATAAAAAACTCATTTCATGCTGATCTTTATTACCTAATGAAGCTTCTGGTTCACACAACTACGGCCACAGATTTCAGTTGTTGTTAAAGTTTCAGTTTAATCCTCTCTCCCAATACTTCAGAAATAAAATATCTACCTCACAATTTGGTAAGCATACATATAAATTTATTACTTCGCTTAATGTTTCCACTAGTCATCAATGCAATATAAAGCAGAGATAAACACATTTTTTCTACTTCTGTGTTGTTACCACTGATTATTTGCCCTGAACAAAACAGGTTTTCTTTGACCTCCAACTTCTGCATGTTAAAAAATACAGAGTGTTGATTTTTCTCCCCCAAGGAAGAGTTTTAACAGTCTTGGGCCCCATAATGGTCAGAGGACATAAAGTACTAAATGCACCATCAGTATCAAGACACAGCATCTAACTGAAAGGCAGAAATATGTTTTACTTTTACTTCAGTTTATTCTTGGAAAAAAATCTTAAAAGTATTTCAGCTCCTCAGTAGGTATTAACCATAAAAGGCTTTTCAAAGGAGAAATGCTATTCTTCTCTGAGTTGCTTTCCTAATATAGTTCTCTCCACAGGAAGAAAACTGAAGCTGGAATTTAAGAAAAAAATATTTTCTGTGATACTTGGACAAAGAGAAGTGTTTGAGTACTCATTCGCAGGTGGAGAGATGAGGCTCATACACAAAAGACAGTTTAACTTTACTAAATGGAGAGGTTGGGGATGCAGAAGATGTGCAGGGGAGACAGAAATGAAAAAGAATAAAGCATTTTCTGGAGTCAATAACCTTATTCCCTTACATTCAGCAGGTATAATCCTGAAACACTGCTTGATAAATCAGTGGCTTAAATCACGTTAAAAGACTGACGGGCTGGTGACATTTCAGGAAGATTATGGGGCAGAGCAGCAGCTGGATCCCAGCCAGAGAAGCTGAAGTGCTCCGTGGCAGCAGGTCACAGCCAGGGAGGACACGGTGCTGAGGGACTCCTCCACTCCCCATACAGGTTTCCCAGTGGAAAAGGGGATTTCCACACTGGCACTGGAATGCCAGGGACATGGCAGGACAGGCTGGTGCTGCAATGCTGAGTGTGCCCAGAGCTGCAGGCGAGTCCTCAGGTACCAGCAGCAGCACATCCCCAGGAGCACACGGCTGCTGGGCTCGGAAAGCCTGGAAGAACAGGCTGGAATGCTCTGGGGGCCACCTTCTGCAGAACGCTGGGCTGCCAGAGCTGCTCAGGGCTAAACTGGCGCTGTCTGAAGTGTAAACCCAGGCCCATGAAGTCTTCAGGGGTTGTGATGCTGGTCAGGTCCCATTCGTAGCAGAGCCCTTTCCCATCCTTCCCTTTGCAGCGGGTGAGCTGAGCGCAGCGGGTGTCTTTGACACTCACCTTGCTGTATTTATTCATCAATCAGCTCTGCAGCTTCAGCAGAGGATTATTGAAAGAGATACCGCACACCTTGCTTCAAATCCTGCACACCTCGCTTCACACACTGCCCTGCTCTGGCTCACTCTGCACGGCTGCACGAGATTTCCTGGGCAGCCAGCAGTGAAAGGTTTGGGTCTGGCAGCCTTGGAAGACCTTCCCATCCGTATGTTTTTATTCTATGGGATGGGTTTTTAAGAGCAGCAGCTCTCCTGAGTGTCTGACTTTCTAAAGGAAAGGGATGCCAGCCTGTACTCGGGGTGTGGAGCCTGGCAAACACAGCAGGGACCCTTCCTGGCACGGAGAGATTCGTTTTCTCTGGGGATAAATACCCATCAATTTCGTTGGTGTTTTAGAACAAACAAATCAGGACTCAAAAATCTGATCGGCAAGAGGAAAGGAAAACACGGTAACCTATAACAACACCTCCAGGCCCAGCAAAGTGAACAGGCGGGCCATAAAGATGGTCCTGCAATGCCCACTGGCACAGGGGGATGTGACAGCCTGAGGAAGCAGCAAGCGTCCTTAAACAGCCGGCAAGACAGACAGCTGTCCTCTGAAAGGTAACGGGGGAGGTAAACAGAATCATTATTCTTTCCTCTAATTGCCTTTGATGAGCAGGAATATTAACCCAAGGTATTCCCAGCCCCTCCAATAGCTCGGTTGCTGAGCCTCACTGAGGCAGCCCAGCAGCCACAGGATGAAGCAGTTGCTGACAAGCCCAAAGATGGTTTGTGGTAATTTCACTGAAGGCACATTTCACAGCTAATTGGAGCTTAAACCCAAATATTACAAGAAAAAAAAAAATACAGGCAAGATGGGAATGCATAGTGTATCATTCCTGATTAGTCCTTCAATACAAATAAATAAATAAGTAAGTAATGGCATTTTCAGGAAACCACCCAGCACTTAGGTCTTTAACTGGTTTTTGCTTCATGCCCAATGGATATTGTTGGCTTTAAGGGAAGAATGTTTTTCAAGCTTCCTGCTTAGCATATTCATGTAAGAAAATATTTTATGACTTTTTCAATTTGCTGAAACTTCTGTTGTGCATCTCTGCCTAAAAGGCACAGCGGTGTCTGGTTTTAACTATTCATAATTTAATACCCCTTCATTATCTTCATCACCTTATACTTACCAGGGAGATCATTGATAGAGCTTCACTAAAAATAAAGAAGTTGCTTTTCTAGAGTTTTCCCTACCTTTCATTTCAAAAAAGAGGGTTGCTTTAAAAATCACAATCTTCAAACCATGAAATTCTTAGAAAGAGACTGTTAGATATTTAAATAGTAATTTTCAAAATTTGTTTCTTTAAACCTGGGACAACGTCGAAGTGACACCATTTTTTTGGAGCAGAAAGCAGATCCACTGTTCCTGTGACCAAAATAACCCCCAAACGCACCAGCCCCTGTCAGGGGCTCCAGCGCCGATCCCCAGCAGACCCAGGACACGCAGAACTATTTTGGAAGAGATGTTTGGAAGTGAGGGACTGAAGCATCAGACATTTTCTCAAGGACACCACCGACATCCTCTGACAGCTCTGGGCATTTGCTTCAGAACAAGCTGTCTCCTTCTCACCTGAGCTATTTAGTGTGAAATCCTGCTCTGAGAAATGACTGTGCAATGATAAGAACATCGGCCTCCCCTGTGTCTCAATCAGTTAGCAACAAAAGGAAGGTTAATAAATCCACCGCAGAACAGAGTTTCCGTGCTGTACAAATCCCTTCCAGATGTTCGCAGCAATACCAGCGCCTCGTGACCTCAAAAAAATTTTTTGTATCTATTTACCTCCACCCTTAGCGCGATCCTTTTGAGCATCCAAATTACGGCAGGAAGAATTTATTAGAGGAAAATATTGCCATGCATTTGAGACTGCATGCCCAGACATCCACAGAGCTCTGAGAAATGGAAAGAGTGACGAGTCCTTAGCATTCCTGGTGTATTCACATCGTGGCCACACTTATTGGCAATGATACAAAAGTTATTCCCTTTTACCTCCGAGATAAATTGAAACGGTGCAATTACAAATTCACCCAAGTTAATATCCAGCAATATCTCCACAGCGACCTTCTCCCACATCATGTTTATTCATCAGAAAGGTGATTTCACTTTGAGCATTATTGCTCTGGAGTGAGACCGTTACTTTTTAACGTGAGGAAACGCAAAAAAATGTAAATAAGAGGTAATACACAGGAAATATTGTTTTACCACAGAGACCCAGGCAGGAATGGAGCAAGGAAACACAAGAAATGCAGTTTTTACATAAAAAAAAGCACATTCAAGTTTGAGGGGAGTGGTGAGGAAATGCTTAACTTTGTTCACAAAGTACTGGTTTAAGATGTGAATCCACAGAATGAAAAACTAAAGAGAGACATCAGTTGTTTCTGGTAAATGCTGCAATGATAATGAACCAGAACAGGACAAGTGAAGTCCTTGTTTACAGAAAGGAGCGGATTTTAATAAGCCATTAATCCATCACTGCGTATCACAAGTCAAGCAATTTGCAACTGAACATGAGAAAAACTTGTCTGGGTCACACCTGCTACTTACAGAGTGTTGACATTCTTGCCATGTTTCACAAATATACTGTCAAAACTTGAAAGTACATGACAAATTTATGCAATTAAGTTTTTGTTTGGATTACTAAAACAAGCCATAATTGATTGCTCATATTCTTTACTTCATTAATGACTCTCTAATTAGCCAAAACGTATCAGTATCTGTGGCTGGAGGGTGAGCGAGCAGTGATGGAAATGCAGGTGTGAAATAACCCAATTTAGGGTATCAGATGATGGTAATGATTTCACAGGACCGAGGAAGGTCCCATGAAATGCACTCTCGGTTCCTATTACTGCCTCCTGACAATCACAGTTTTATATCACAAGAAGATTACTACACTTATCTTCTCATTAGTAGCTAATTTCGCTCATTCCTCTTGCCAAACTAATTATAAAAAAAAACTTTTCAGGCTGAAATGAATTAATAGGGCACTTGGACCCCACTCATTTTTCTCATGATAAAATAATTAGTAAGCACTTACACACAAAAATCCAAATAGT
The DNA here is from genome assembly GCA_013400735.1 of Pomatostomus ruficeps. NCBI lineage: Eukaryota > Metazoa > Chordata > Aves > Passeriformes > Timaliidae > Pomatostomus > Pomatostomus ruficeps. Next base: position 38,177 of record VYZT01026412.1, read on the forward strand.
TCTGTTAACTAATTAGCAAAGCTAAGGACAATAAACCCTGTAATACACCAGAAGCAATAAACCTCCTTTCTGGGAGTAAGGATCTTCAGGTTTCCCTAACTTGCAATTTTATTACAACAGTATCAGAGAAATGAAAGCAAAATACGGCGATTGTATTAAAAATATTTCCTTTTCAAAGTCCCAGCAGCCGCTCCTCAAAATGGAAATGTTGTGACACTGCACCCCTGAAGTTCGTACCTAAGTCAGGGCTGTGAGTTATTCATGATTTAGAGGGACTGATCAATGAGCTGATGGGTTTCACTGATTAAATTACATTGGTTTTGTCAGAAAAACAAATGGAGAATATTTTAAAACTCCGCAGGTGTGGTTTAAAAGCAGGAAGACAAAACTGAATATCTTTGGGTGGCGTTTCTTTGCCTCTGCAGCTCTCCCAGGAGTGTCCCTGTCACACCGCACCACATTTAGCAGAGAGTGGTGAATCCCCCGTGACCAGGAAAGCGCCAAAATCTTGCCAAACCCAGCCCGTAGAGGGTGAGGCTGTTTCGCCAGCAACCAACACACCCTAAGCTAAGTTGAACAAGGATTTCTGTTGGAAAATCAGGAAATTCGAGTTGATCCATAAGGACTCAAATGCTGGCGTCTGCAAGCACCCAAACTGGTGCTGTGTAGCCTTAACCTGTCCCTCCAGGGAAACCTCAAAGGTCTTTTCCTCTCTTTCCCCTCAAGGAGCAGCTGGTTCCATTCATGTTCCTGACACAGAATAGCAAGAGATATTTTGTTCTCTTTGTGACTGATTTCAGGGTTCTAAAACAGGAGCACAGATTATTGGAAATTTCAGTACAAACACGTGGTCTCAAAGGAAGAAAAAAAGATAATGTAAATGTAATTTTGCGTGCTGCAAATTAATGTAGCATTTAAATGTTTTGAATTATAATACAGTCTGTAAGCACAGCAGACTTTTTAACTTGCAAGAGCAAATTTTGATTTATCTGAACATCAGCACCTCAATACAAAGTAAAAAGTGCTTAGAAACATATTCTGTTTCAATTGCTTTATTGGAATCAAGCCCCTTGTAAGTCTCTTTTAAACAGAATTTTGTCCGGAGGGTACTAGATTTATCCTCCCACTGGATTTTAACGAACATAAAATGTTCCACAGAGAGCCGGGTTGGATTTTTGTTTGCTTTTCTTTCCAAAGGGTACAACACACATTCATGTATTTTCAGTTTTTGTTTAAAGGGAAAAAAAACCAAAACAAAACCAAACAACGCTGTGATCACAACTCCAAATCTCAATTCCCTCAAAACAAACCAGGCAACCCCCCCACCAAGTCTCTGAGTTGAAAACACGGGCAGTATTTGCATTGGGAAGAAATGCCTGATAGCTTTGCTTTTAATCTATCTGCACAGAGCTCTCTGAAGATCAAAGAGGGCTCGCTCAGACAGCTGCATTTTCATGCCAATGGCCAGCAGAAAGAATGGCCTTCAAGGAAACTGCTCAGTGAATCCCTAAGTAATCAGCCAGCAGAACAGAGCAGAAAAACCTTCAAAAAGGTCAATGGAGATGGAATAAGAAATCTTGACTATTAACTTTAAGGGGTTTTTTGTTGGGATTTTTTTTTTTCCTCTGTTTGTTTAACTCCACTGCCCTGGAGTTAAGCGCTAACTGTGGAATTTCGCTGTATTTGGCATTAATTTCTCCAAAATAAAGAACTGTGTTAATGAAAGCAACAACTGCTGCGAAAGAACAAGAAACACGCGAAATTCAAATCGCTCTGCTGTTTCTGCTCAAGATAAAATGCCTTTTGTTTCTTATTTCTAGCACTACTGCTTAAGCAAATATTTAAAGAACAACAGCAAAAAATCCCTCAGGATATTAAGAAATCAACTGAGCAGATGATTAACCTCACTATGCATTTAATATAAACAATTAACAAAAAAAACATACAGCGCTTCATAAGAATCAATTAAAACTGTCTTTTTGTGGCATAATGGGAATCTAACAAACTAATTCTAATCACACATCAACTATTACCATCTGACCAGATCTTGTCCCTCCTGCCCCGTTATCTCCTGCACTGAGCGCTGCCATTTCTCCTCAGGAGGCTCCCACGCGCTGTTGGCCTTCGCTTCCCCCCGGATTTCTGGGGGAGCCTTCATGCCACACTCGTGTCACCGTTTTCTGCGCATTCCCAGGTGCCCAGGGCAGCAGGGATTGTGCTGCATCGAGGGCCTGCTCACGCCCAGTGACTCTGAGTCAATGCTGCCTGGGCCATGAAGCTGAACCGAACCAAAATCTCCTTCCACAAAAACATCGTTTCCCGGTGGAGCAGAAGGGGTGCAGGCAACCAGGCACAGGGGATGCCAGAGCCAGCCCAGGCCCTTCCCGTGGGCCAAGGAAACAAAGATCGAGAGATCCTCGAGCAGCTCATTCCCACTCCCTGCCCTGCATGTGCTGTTTCGTGTTTACTCCTTAACTAAAACCGTCTGCATTCGCATTTTTCCATTTTTCGTTACATAATTCTTTCCCCCAGTGTGAGTTCCCACAACATGCACGCCTGTGCTTTATTCTCGAGCTCTGAGGTGATGAAAGGTGACCTTAAAACTCCAAGATCAGCACAACAAGCTCGGCTGTCATATCAGCACTACTCAGATGAGCATTTCCAGCTTCCTCCCCTCCACCAGCCTTTTCGTTGGCAGACACGGTGAAAGGTCCTGCAGCGACTCTTTCATTGAGACATCAGAATTACTTTAAAAACACCGAAGTACTACCTGGATTATGAGCAGGAGTACTTTTTCCAGCACCGTTTAAACTGATAAATGGGAGGAGACAGTTCTACAGGATTCCTGACAGATCTCCTTGAAACTCTGCACCACGGGTTCCAAATGAAGACAAAGCAAAGTGCTTACTAAGAGTAACTGGGAGTTTCAGACTATTTTCTATATAGGCCAAAATGTACTTGATGAGGCTGCAGTTCTTTACATCAATCCCAAACTTTTAAAAAAACACCCTGTTACAACAGGCTTAACTAAAACTTCCCAGGTTTACCTCAAGAACTGTAAGAGAGGTCCCTCCCTTCAATCCCCTGCCCACACCGGCTTAGAAATGAGCAAAGCAGTAAGAATGCTCTCAGTGAACCTCAGCCATGTAAAGAGCTCACAAGACGTGACTGTCACAGCAGAATTCAGCCAGATTTATGTCTGGGAGCTTAAGCAGAAGGCCAGGGCTCCTTCCTGGCCGTTCTATTAACTGGGAATTTTCCAGGGACACAGCCCTGGAGGCGGGTGGCACAGACTGGCTCCTCTCCTCCCTGCAGCCGCAGCACAAGGGTTGTGTTCCGTAGTACCGGGCTCTGAATCTCCCCGGGCTTACTGGAGATGCTTTAAATAAAATTTCCTGTGTATTTATCTAGTCCAAGTGTGTGAAACCATTTCAGAGTATTGGTTTTAGGAGCTGGAACACAATTCTCTTTTGCGTGCCTGGAGTTTGATATAAGGACATGATGTGAGGGGGGTTTGAGTGTTGCATTGCATTTTACTCTGTTCTCTCAGGGACTCCAGACAAATCAAGGCTGGCACAATGTGGGGAAGACATGAGAAGGAAAAAATTTAAATAAAACACCTAGTTGTAAGTATTATTGCGGAAATTAAAATAAAAAAAAAAACACAAACACCCATATAATGAATCAGAATTAATTGCACAGCTATTTATAGCTCATCTCTATCACAGACCCACTCCTACATTTCAGAATAAATCCCAAAGTAAACACGGTGCTTCACAGTTGATTTTAAGGGTGAGATTAACCTCATTACTGGGATAGCACTCAGCCTCAAGTATGATCCACAAAGCACAAACTTCACTGCTAGGAAGACTGAAAAATCTGGGTACAATTCAGGCAGCTCTGAAAGGAAATTTTCTCATGTTTCTAGCATTCAGTGCTTCTCTTCTAAAATATTCCTCAGATTCAAGATGATAAACAAGATAATATTCATTTTCTTTAGAAATATCTCAGAATTCACCCAGGCTATGCCCTGCAGCAGAGGGAAAACAGCAGGGCCTGTCTTTTGGAAAGGGTTTTATCCAGACTAACCGGTATTTAGAGCAACCTGCACCATATGCGTTGTTGACTTTGTTGTTCACTTTCTAATATTACACATTAACACCCTCTCTGCAAGACGGTTTGCAACCTCGTTCATGTGCCAGCAGAGTAAAGGGGAAATTAAAGCAGATGCTTAATGAGAGTTCTCAAGTTCAGGGAGGACAAGGCTGATATTTATTTTACCTTCCAAAGGCTGTACCAGCCTCAGGGTGTTCGGCACTGGTTGTGTGACAGCCTGGATGCTGGAAGCTCCAGAGGTGTGACAGGCAAGGAAATTGCCTTGGACTATCCTAAAATTGGAATTCTGAGCAGAATCTTTGAGCTTCTCCCTTTCCTTTGGTTCTGGAGCTTTGTAGGTTAAAATCACCAAGTGATCACACCATCCCTGTCTGTGTGCCTCTGCTTCCTGCAGCTGCTGGGCTCTCTCTGCAGCAGCCCAGCCCTGATCCATGGCACGGAGCCTCACACCAGCTCAGCCCTGGGGCTTCTTTTGTGTCATTGATCCACAAAACTCCTCTGCAGCCCAGACTGAACCAGTCTCAGGCCCTCAGCTCCTGCTCTCCCAGGCTGAGAGCATCCACCTCCTTGCATCACTTTCAACCACGAATTCAACTTGCAAGAGAGAGGGAGAAAGAGCAAGCGTGAGCAAGCAAGAGCAGAGAATGAGTGGGAAAATGCACAGGACATCTCAGGGGGAACGAAAATTAGAGATGGGGAAACTGGATGCAGTTATTAAATGGCTCCTACGGGACAGCTGATCTTTCAGGGGTTCATAGAACTCCCAGACCAAGTAAACAACAATCAGGAGAGCAGGGAAAGCACAGGAGAGAAGCTCCTTGTTCCTCCTTCTCTCAATGTGTTCCTCCTGCATTCTGGAACCGAACTCCTTCAGGCCTGGAAGGAAGGGATGTCAGAGATTCCTGCCAGGACAGCGCCGCTTCCCCGGCTGGGAGCAGGGCAAGGAGGCACCCTGAGCTTTCACCACGTTGTGGCAACACACAAATTCCTGGTCCCCTTCTGATACCACAGCCCATGGCTCATCTTCCTTCACACAGTGCAGAGATTCGAGTTCCCATCTCCCAGGGCCTGAGCTCGATTTAACTCCTGGTGCTCGGCCCTTGTGGCAGGTGCTGGGGATGCTGCCAACTGAACGAAACTGAGAAAGGAAGAGACCTAAGGAATCCTTTGAAGGAGCACAGAAAAATACACCTGAGAGAATGGGTGACAGGCTGCTAGTGAGTGGGCTCCAGGCTGATGATTCACATGTTTTTCCCGTAGATTAACCTGTTTTATTTATGCTGAAAAACAAAAAAAAAAAAATGTATTTTGCTAAATTACTCTGATTACTGTGATCCCCTCCCTGCTGAGTCAGTTGTCAGCTCACAGCACTCCTCAGATAAGCACGAATAAATAAATCAGGAATACACAATGTAAACCAAAGGCAGCATAAAAAAGCACGGGAGTGGAATTTACCACTCTCCCCAAGGAAAATTCTCTGCTGTGATTTTAGGCAGGATATAAAAGAAGGGAACTCAGGAGTTTTTTCCATGATGTTGTGTTTTAAAATTGCTCCAGCAATGTCAAACCTGATAACCTGAGTTTCTGAAAACTCGAAGCAACACTGGTAAGTTTGTTGTATACACTTGAAGCAATTTGACAGTAGTTTGACTTTCCAGTTACTTCCTTTCAAGTTTTATTCAAATCACCATAATATTTTACGAGTTCAGCCGTGATGTCATCTTGTCACATCAACATGCATGACAAAGCAGAGATAAGTAAAACTTATTCAGCCCCTGGATAGTGGTCAGAACAGCTCCATGAGATTGTCAAATAATTCATTCGTACCAACTTGGATCCCTCGTGCTCATTTAAAGTTAACATTTGTTGGCTTCAAAATTTATAAAAAGCAAATCGCAGCGCCGGAACAGTCTGACCACAGCTCAGGCTGCTCTCAGACCGTGTCTGTGACGCTTTCTGTGGGCAGGAACTCCAGCTCCCAGGTCCCAGAAATGCCCATGTGCCCGGCCGCCCTTTCCAGCATTATTATTTTATCATGAACAGCTTGTTCACTCCACACCAACCACTACTTCACGTGCCAGATGAGTAACAGGAGCACAGGATGAAGCAAATCCTTTCACTTCAGCATCGCCCACGGCCTGGAACTGCGCAAGGCACAGCTGCCTCCAGTGTCCTCCCAGTTGTTCCTCACCACTCACAAAGATATTAAACAGTGCCTGGGTCTCCTCGGTCAATGCTGCACTCCCGGAATGCTCACACGTTCAGAAAGGGTCAGGATGCCTTTTGTTCTCTTTAATATCACAAATGTTCTCTTGAGTCGCTGCTAAACCTTACCCAAGATCAGCTGTAGGAATGATAGGCTTATGCCAATATATAAAATATAATCTTTTCCAGCCTATATTCCTATTTTATATTACCCTGTGATCAAAAGAAGACTCAAGTTGACCTCGGCATTCTTACAAAAAGCCTGAGTAATTCAGCATGCAGGGCCAATAGTCTGAAAATCAGTAACAATCAATAACAGTAACCTATACAGTGGATAAAACACTTGAACTAGAATTTCTGCTATTTTCAATATTGCATATTAATTGCAGGCTTTTATAATTGATCAGAAACAGGAAGCAAATACATCCTTATTTATTCAATGACCATTTTGGTTAAGAAGCTAAAATTAATTCTTGATGGTACACTATACTACCATGGGTGAGCTGCATGAGGAGACACACACACTTCAAATTCCCTTGAATTCTTCCTTCGAACATCGTAGCTACAAAGATTCCTTTGTCAGGAATCAAAGGCTTCCCAAAGATCAATGAGCTCAGCAGCAAGCTTTTGATTTGGAGATATTTACCTTCTTATTAACAAAGAGAAACAATACAAAGCACTGATCAACAGCAGAATACAAATGCCCACAGCCACACTGGGTGTTTTACCATCTGAGGAGTAATGCAAGCTTCTCAAAGCAAAAGTCTCCTCGGAAAAAAGGCCTTACACACATTTTGTTGCAACACCAGTAAGACCAATAATACCTAAAATACATAACAGCCAGGGTCAGCATTTCCACTGCATTCCACACTGGAGTTATGGTGGTTACACTTGCTTCCTGAGGTAAGGGCAGGACCTTGTAATTTACCACAAAAAGGCTCAGACAACATTTCTGGCTTGAGCAAAACCAAATCCTGCCAGGTCCAGGACGTGAGTATCTCCAGTGGAGCAATTCCAGTGACCAGACCGTGGATTGTGTGTATTATACGTGATCAGTCTGGTACTCAAAAATCAAAGTACCTCTATCTCCCTTCCCTGTTCTTCCTGTAGGTTATGGAATGACGCCCTACAGCAGCAAAGCACCCACACGGCCACTTGTTCACTTCTCCCACGGCAGGATGATGTTGTTCTGAGTTTTGCAGTTCTTCAATGTTTCTCTTTGCTGTAGTACTTTCTCACGCATGCTGTTGGAAACATGGCCATGTTTTTGCTAACTGTCCTTGTTGTTTTCATTCCATTCTCCTAGGTGGAGACATGTGATGGATTTTTCCTTTGACCAGTGTGATTGAGAGGTGGTAATTTCTACCTCCAATCCACGGTGATTTCTAAGAACATATAAATAAAGGTCAGAGGGTTCTGCCCTCTCTCTTTTAGCTCTCTCTTTTTTGGCTCCTCGACCTGGTCGGCTACGTGTGTTTTCTTTGTGTCCATGCAGTGCAACAGGATGAGGCACAGAACAAAGTGAGAAAACTCCAAGGTGGGGCTCAGGATGGTTCAGTGAGTGAGGGGAGTGGCAGAAGGAACAAACAAGGGATGCAAAGCCAACCCCTCACCACCTCCCACAGGCCCAGGTGCCCCCAGTCTCTAGGAGCAGCCACCGTGACACCCCCACGCTGTTTCTCCCCAGGTTTGGGGGTGTGGGGTGCTGTTGCTGAGCCCTGTGTTTATGGGATGGAGTGTCCCCGTGGCCGGCTCGGAGCTGCTGCCTGGCTCCATCCCCGCAGAAATCCCAGGCACGGGGCAGGCACCGCTCAGCAACAGCCCCAACATTGGTGCGTTACCAGCACCACCTCAGCACAGATTCAAAACACGGCACCATCTGGGCCGCTACAAAGCAAATTAACTCCGTCCCGCTGCCCAAAAGGGTGGGGCATCAGTTATTAATAGATAATACCTAAGATAAGAATAGATCTGTTTAAAATCCTCTTTCCATCTGCCTTGTCTATGCAAGTGTCAGTGTTTGCTGTGAATTCCACTTGGCATCAACAAATTCTATGAGGGCTTGAATCTGCAATGAAAAATTCCTAGTTTCAAGTAAAATCTTCGGTGATTTTAGTAAAAAAATCCAAGGCTAAAAATGCTTTAGAAAATCAGGAATTCTTTCTGTTTTCCATCTTGTTTTGCTCTTTCTAGCAATGCAGTTTACAAAACCCACGTTATTTCTGTATCCCAAAAAACACCAACAGAAATGTTTCGCATCCCCAGAGTAACCACAAATTTAAAATTCATGCAAAAGAACCGTGGACACTCCAGCACTGAGTCAGGTACATCATATTTATGTTGAGCCATTAAAAAGCGCTTACTGTATTTATTTCTGCAAGCATCCTGCCTGCCTAGACATTTCTAAACTTTATGCTCCTAGATGCAGGAAATCTATGTAAATGGAGTGGCCTCTGTAAAATACTCATCCTCTGCTCTTCTCATCTTTTTTCTTGGTTGGGGAAGAGAGAGGAACCGAAGATTCTATCATCAGTTTGAGACAGAAATATTATATACGCTGGGTTATCTTGAGGAATTAAAATGTCCCTTGGTTATCATATTCCAAAGCAAAACCTATTACACTTACTCTGCATATATTATGAAAGTTTTAAATCCCATCTGACATAAATTCAATTAAGCACGTCCTTAGAAGACGGCTGTACAGGTAACGGAACGACTCATAAGGATGTTTAAAACTTCATTAAGGGATGGAGGTAAATTGTATTAAGATTTATTCAACGAACTCAGCAATAAAATAACTCAAACGCAGTCCTGAGCAGGAATCGTGTTCGCCGAGTGAATCTGCACCTTCTGGAAAGCAAAGGAAGCGCTGGGAAGCACCAGGGTTGTACAATTCCTTCAGGGAAGCACCCAGTTTGCACAATTCCTTCAGGATTTCCTTGCACATATCCCAGATGGCCTGGCTGTGGAGCCACCTCGCCGTGAGGCCACGAGGCCACCACCAAACGGGCGTCCAGGGACACAAATCCCTCGCATCAGCTGTGCCCTCACACCCTCTCCTGTGTTTTCTGAAAAACAACAACCAGAGCCCTCCATTTATAATCTCCCGCGCCAGGAGGGTTAGCAGAGGGAACCTGGCTCTTGGGAAGGATCCTGAACGCCCTGGGGGCAGGAATGGAATTCTTCTCCATGCAAACACGAGCTTGAAGAACCAGCAGAGAGGTCACACGGGTTTTATGGAGACCGAAGCNGTGATTTGTAAAAACATACAAATAAAGGCAGAGGGTTCTGCCCTCTCTCTCTTTCTGCCCTCTCCGTCTGCCGTCTCGGTGTGGTCCTGTATTTGGCTCTCCTTGGGGCTCCTCGGCCTAGTTGGCTGGCCTGACCCGTGCTACACCGAAGCACTCCTGTATTCACAGGCCTGCATTCATTCTAACTCTTAAAACCCCTCCAGAGTTCTAATGATTTGACTTTAAAAATTGTTAATAAATAGACTATTTTATAAAGACTTTTCCCCCCCATTTTAGCTATTTATTTTGCCACTCCTGGAAGCAAAGTGAGCTTATTCTGAGAAATAACAATTTCCTTCCAGGTTCAAAGACAATATATGGATTACCTGTAACTTATTATACCAGAAATGTAATTCTTGTTGAATATAAATATACCATAGAACTTTTCATCTTTCAAAACAACCATTTCACACTTGTTCACTCTAAAGCAAATTCTGATTAAATCAAAATAATCCGAATGATAGCAACATTCACTGATCGAAAGTTCAAAGCAAATATTACCCTCAGCCTTGTGTCGGAATATTCCCAACTATTGTTTTTAAATAAAGTATCTCCAGCGCTGAGGAATCCTTTGCTTAGCATCTGAAATGAAGTCGAGTTTTTAATTTAGTTCTTAAACAATCACACCAATAATGATGACAGCTGCACCCTTTATCAAGGCAGAGGAGACATCCTGCTGTGCCAATTCATCAAGAACACGAGGCTATTACAACGCAGGGAGTTTAAACCTGTTTAGTCTTGATTATGCTGGTGGGAAGGGGAAGGGCCTCCTCCCGGCACACGGCTGGAGCCCTCTGTGCAAGGTGGGACTGCTCAGAGCACGGCCAGGAGCTCGGGGACGTGAGGGATGTGGGGTTGTCCCTGCTCAGCACCTGGGACGCACCTCTGGAGCTCCACGGCCGTGTTCCCATTCCCTCAGGCAGGACGGGCAGGGAGAAGTCCGAGCTGAGCAGCTGGAGGGGCACTGGGAGGTTGGGGACAACGCGGAATGGGAAGGGGCTGGCAGGGGGATTGTTGTTCATGGGATGCTGCAGCCCCTGCCCTAAACAAGGAGCTCAGGCTGCACCAGAAGGACTGGCAGCAGCACTTGCAAAATTCCTGGAAAAGTCCCACCTCAGTGAACCTAAAGGGAGTGATGCCTTAATTGCTGGTAAAAATAAGAAGCAGACACGGCAGTATAGGAAAAGGGTATTACCTTGGTTTAATAAGATCCTGGTGTACACCTCCATTGGAGCCCCCCCGTTGGAGCACAAGAGCGAGCCTCCGGCGTACCCCCGTATACAACTTTTATAGACTTTACAAATTAGCATATCTACCTTAAATCCCCCAATGAGTAACTTAACAAGTGAGGTAACTATCCCCCTATTCTCCCCCCTAAATGAAACTACAGCCTAGCTCAAAACATGTTCCAGAAAACAGACTCTTCAAGGCATCAGGCATCAGGAGAAGATGTTGGTGACTCTCAAGAAGTGGCTGCGTCTCAACCCCCTGGAGAGCCACTCCCAGGGAAATCAATCCCAGGGAAGGGGTGCGACCCAATCCGTACCAAACACAAACATTTCGTGCTTTCAGCAGCTCCAAAGGTTCGTAAATTTTATTTCGGTGGGGTCATTAATAAACACTTCTCTTGAAGTACAGCAGAAAGTTCCCCAGCTCCTGTCCAAAACCTCGTTTGATATTTCTCTTTTTGAAAAGACAAACGAACAGCCCCGTTCCGGCGAGGACAGACGGATCTGCCTCCCAAGGAAGGGAGAGAGGAGTAGTGCAGCACTAAAGTATTCAACCCAAACATCATTTTGTCCAGGCTTTTTAGCTCCATTTAGTGACTCTGAGGGGAAGGGCTCTCATTAATAGCACGGAAAGAGGGGCCCTTGAAAAACTACTGGATAGAGTTAATTACCGAAAATGGAAAATGTCCGGTTGTTTATTGATTACACTTTTGTATTTAAGAATACTCCTACATTTAAAGCACCAGCCTGGGAAAGTGATATTGATTTTAGCTTGATAATTACAACCCGAATAGTCCCTTTGTAATACAAAGCTTTATTCAATAAAATATTTACCGTGAAGTTCTTTGGGCCATACAGTACAATCAATTACCACCCACGATTTCTTGCAGCAGCTAAAGATTAACACGGACATTTGAACAAATTTGGTGAGGTTTTCTTTGTCTGTTTGGACTTTTTTTGTTGTTTGACTGTTTGGATGGTTTTGGGGAGGAAGGTTGAGCTGGTGTTAATTCCTGGGGAGGATTCATTTAATTTGTTTCAATAACTGAGACCATTAATGCTACAAAAAAAAAAGTAAAAACTCCTGAAATACTGGTAATTTTCTTCACCATGACAGAGCATAATTATGTGTTCCAAGCTTTCTACTTGCACGCAGTAAATAATCAGCCTCAAACGAGAGAGACATTTCCAAATTCTTTGGAGATTAAACAGTACAATTAACATATTAAATATTTAGTGGGTTTTAATTTCCCAGTAGCCCACACTACATTGCCTTTAAATAATACAGCACTCAGTACAGAGGTCTAGGTATATAAAAACAGGAGAAATGCAGAGACAAAACCAGGCCAACAAACATGCAATGCAATCGATATTTATGCCTATTACGAAGGACTTTTTCTGAAAGAACAGTTGGTAATTTAATTAGAATGCACTAAAAAAGAATGATTGATAGTTCAACTAAATGATACCTTTTCCTTATCATCATTTGCTTTATGATTACCTGTAATTAGAGATGACTTTCAATCAATTGAAATAAATCTGCAGCCACTTAATGAAAAATAGTCTGAGAACATTTCTGAGCAGGGTGGGTCAGCAGGCCATTAAAATACTAAATCTGAGTGTCTAGAAAAGAGTGTTCAGGATAAGAAAGAATATTTTATATTTATCTAGCACACCGACAATATACTCAGTATATTAACTCTTACTCAAAATCGAAAATAAGCTTAAAATAATGTATTTTGAGATAAGCTTTGCCAGCCTGGGATGGATGTGCAGGTCCAAATAATCATTTCTCAGATGCTAGTCAGAGTTCAGACAAGGTCAGTCACCACGAATTTATTCGGGCAATAAAACAGATCAAGTTTTTTCACTCCAGAATTAATGTCCATATTAAATATTTATACTCTTTATACAATATAATTAATGTACCATACCTTGTGAAAACATCAAACACTGACATATTTGCTCCAAAAATATATACATGTCCTTTTATTCCCTCCCTCTCGCCTTAAATCACTTCACTGCTCCAACAGGGGGATGTGATGCTGCAGAGCAGAGCAAAGCGAGCCACGGGAGGGTTTGTGCCCTGCTGACGGCGAGGAATGCAGCTGCATCCTGGAAACCACACCGCAGCCCAGCTCTCCTGAAAATCACATCAAGCCACGAGCTGGAGTTCTCTCGCCCCTCAAAAGTCTATTCTAAACATCGCGAAAATTGAAACTTTAAATCTTTAAAAAAGGCAGCATTATGAAATCTGTCACTTGCTGTCACCACAGGAGTGATTTTAACTTTCACCAGAACATTGTTGGCACCCTGAGTTCCACCTGCAGGAAAAATAAATAACACTCGTGACAGAAACCAATATTTCTAAGTCAACACCATTTTTCCAAGGTAGTTGCACGAAGTAATATCAGTGTGGGTTTTTTATAATAGACATCATTTGTTAAAGATCAGATTGGAATGGCGTATGAACTTTCTCCCATCTTTTCAATTTGTTCAGTATATTGACTATTTCCCTGATTTATGTACCAAGATGAAATGTTGGTGATGGCTACATAAAGATCTTTAACTGTGGTACAAGCAAATCCCTCGGCTCTAATGGTTCTATTCAATATTCTCTGCAAATAAGCATTTAAAGGCAGAAATGGGAAACTGTGAATCTACAAATTAGAAATGCTCACCAAATATTCCGTAGGAAATTGGCACAACAGTATCCACCTCCATTCCATTTCATAAATGCTAATGAGAGCCCTTCAAGAGGAAGCCTGAACATCATTTTCAAGCTACCAACAGAATCCAAAGCAGCTCCTCAAAGAAGCTTTTGCCTTTCCAAGGTTCTTTGTAAGTCCTAATGTATTACATTACTATTTTAAATTACTGGGAATCTTGCATTTAACAAGCCTTTTGAAGTTGAATTAGTGCTTTTTAAAATCGCACAGTAAAGTTCAGAAAACGCTGTGGTGCAGCAGGACTCCGGTGCTAAATGCCCAATTAACCAGAAACAAACCGGAGTTTGCAACCTGCACTTATCTTATTGCACTGCTGACGAGAACCTGACCAGGATTTTCAAACATCTGTGCCCAAGCTCAAGAAACGACATCAAGATATGCCTCCAGTCCTCCAAATACTCGTGTATTTTGATTATCTGAGAGCAATCATCTTGAAGTGAAGTGCAAGTGAAGTAAGATGAGGAAATGCAGAAGTGGCGCTGTCTGTGATTTCAGCTCAGCACTTCAGTCAAGGTGAGTTCTCACTGTGCAGCATCTTTAAAAATCCAGTCACTTACTCCGGCAACTGTATCTTTATTTCAGTGCTAAATTCAGACAGCTATGTATTTATATGAACATTATAATTTATCTCTACAATGTTTGCTTCTAAGATGCTGCAGAGCCAAAATTCTGAAAGTGCTGCTCCTGTTACATCTGTTGGAACAGCCCTGTATTTTATACAAAGAAAAAAAATTGCTGCTGTATTTTGTGTATCCACGTGTTCATAAATTATTCCAGGCAAAGATGAGAGACTACTACTCTAAGATGTGAGATCAACCAAGTTCTCATATTTTTTAAATCATTACTTTTTATTTTTAAAAAAGCGCTGTAGAATATCCTACTGGATCAGCAATTAATAACAACCCCAAAAGTCATACAGACTCTCAGCCCATCTTCAAGGAGAAGCCTTAAGGCAGAACATTTCTGGCTCTCTTCTGAGCTTCCAACAGAGGAGTTTTTAGTGTTTAATTCATATTCTCAGAACCGTTTCTAGATTTGTCCTGTCAGGTAGACACAGAACCATTCTCACGGCATGGAAAGCTACAGCAAGTCCAGCACAGGTGCCCCGGGATGCCAAAGCCAGCGAAGGCGCGGGGTTGTGGCACAGGAGGGGCACAGAGGGCACAGCCCCAGTGCTGTGACAGAGGGACCAAGGCCAGAGAAGGCGCGGGGTTGTAGCACAGGAGGGGTGCAGAGGGCACAGCCCCACGGCTGTGACAGAGGGGACAAGGCCAGCAAAGTGTTGGGTTTCGGAGGGGTGCAGAGGGCACAGCCCCAGTGCTGAGACAGAGGGGACAAGGCCAGCGAAGGCGCGGGGTTGTAGCACAGGAGGGGGGCAGAGGGCACAGCCCCACGGCTGTGACAGAGGGGGCAAGGCCAGCAAAGTGTTGGGTTTCGGAGGGGTGCAGAGGGCACAGCCCCAGTGCTGTGACAGAGGGGCCATCGGGCTCCGAGCCTCAACCGGACTCTGCCATCAGGGGGTTTCAGCAGAGAGCGGAAAGGAGAAGTTCAGCACCTGAGGAGAGGTTTCCCCACACGCATCACGGTCCTGGGCCCAGAGAGAACAAAGCCCCGCCTGGCAGCTGCAATGGCCCTTTCAGTGTAGAGCGAACACCCAGAGCCGTGCTCCTGCTCCCCGGCTCTGCTCGGTGTCACCTCTGCAGCCACCGTGCAGCTCCTCTGCCTGCAGGAACAGGGAGGCCCAGGGAGAGAACAGAAAACTCTCTGAGAGGAACGCAGGGAACTGCTGCCATGGGCTCTCTCTGTCGGGAACTCTTTGGAAAAGTCTAAAAACTCTTGCCCTGGGTACTCCTGATTTTGGGTCCTCCAATGCATCTAACTGGTTCCTATGCAATTAACAGGAATCTTCGCATGACCACAGGGTGCTCTTGTATTAGACAAGAACATCCAGATCACAATTCCAAGGCTGTTAGTTCCAATGCACTTCTGTTTTTCCAGATCAATGGATTCAGTTTAGAACAGGACAAAAACAGTGACCTGAATGTGAAATATATATATATACATACACACACACACACACACACACACACACACATATATATATGTTAAAACACATTTATTATGTATTAGGAGCCACAAAACTCTTCAAGAAAAGTCATTTCCAAACCTATACTCAGCTAATAATATTTAAGAATAATTCTGAAGAACCAATCTTGGCTTTAACTGTGAGAGAACAAGTCCTACTATGACAAGAGCAGCTCTTGCACCTTGAAGCATCTGTAATTCTTCTTTGAATCGCCATCACTCTCTGATACATCCCCTCACACGTGCCTAAGGCAATTCAGTATTGAGCTGCCACTGTGAGGGTGTGGGTTTGTCGTGTGTGCTGTGCTCTGTGTCTGTCTAATGTGACCCTTTTTAGGCTGCTTGGGACACAAAGGAGCACCTCATACAACTGTGTCAAGCCTCAGTGTTCCGGACAGAGCAAGAATAGACAATATTTATTCTGGGAACTTAAAAAGAAAAAAAAGGAAGTGACAGAGAATTCTGACTGAGAACAAAGGGAGAAGAGGCTCTGTGTTCATCTTCTTCCAACCCTCTACAATCTAACTTTTAAGAAATTACTTTCTGTATTAAAAATGTTACCTGAGCTGCTGTTTACCAGTGTGGAGTCAGGTATGGAGAGTCCACAGGACAGAGTTTAGCTGCTGCCAGAGGAAGCTGCTCCAGAGGAATTTTGGGCAGTTTTATGGCACAGGGCACACAACTTGGCCCTGTTATTGGAATGCGTGGCAGTGCCCCGTAATCTGTCTGTTTTCCAATGTATTAGATTAACATTTATCTCTTTAAGCACACAGCTTATCTGTCAAAAAAATCCTCTACAGTGTCTGGAGCGGTGTCTCCAAACAGAGTGTCCTAGTTCTGCACAGGCTGTTATTTAGTGTCCCAATTTTCTTCACTTTGATAAAGAGGAAAACTATTCCGTTCTGACAAGTTGATTAACAACAATCAGCATTATTTTCAGAAAAACAGATCAGCTCTTCCCAGAAAAACTGCAAAACTACTCTCATCTATTTTTGACACGGCACAAATGTACATCAATTCCAAATATGAATGGCAGTGATAAAGTCAAAGCAGAATTAAGGCAGGGTTAGATCTCAGTAAGAATTACACCTTCTAGGGAGCATTTTTATGCTCCAAATGCGTGACGTGACCCCAAAACTGTACTTTGAGAGATGCAATATCTTCTGCACAATCTAAAGCTCTCATTTCAAAATAAATCTTGCTCACCTTATAACCACAAAAATCATTTCCAAAAACTAGGTTGAAGCTGTTTTGCTGTATTAGCAGGAGTAAAAAAACCAAGCAAGCAAACAAACAAACAAACAACATTCATTTCCTTTTATTCCCTTCTGTTTCCTTCTATTTCTGCTCTCTAACGTGTAAAGCTTGTCAGCCCATCCCGGGGACTGCTCTGGTTCTCATTTACTTCTCCAAGTCAGATTTTATTGACACACCATGAATTATTAGGTCGATTTTGACTTTTACATTCCCATACAACTCCACAGCTTTTCCAATTAATCCTCCAGCAGGATGCAGAAGATGCGCTGCTTCGCAATAAATCCGTTCCAAAAGGGTGGAGTTCTGCACTCGCTGGTGTTTTTCTACCTAGCTGATAATTACTGAGTTTTCCCACTCAAAATTGGTTATTAAAGATCCAAAGGAATCGTATCTGAAATCCTAAGCTTGTTACAGACATCATCATCTGCCCACAGGTGTGTGGGTATGGTGTCAGAACATGTATTTTTTAACACTTAAAGCATGTAATATTTTATTATTAATATTAGATTATGAAATATTATAATTAGACTAGAGCTGCTGGAATACTATTAAGTTCAGGAATAGGCAGCGTATGATTTTTGTTTATGACATTATATATTTGGATTGAAATTTGGGCTATGGCTATCAATTTATCTTATACCCAAATCTGCGTGAGGATTAATGAATTTTTATTGAGCATGGCACTCTTAGATTGGAAAAATAAAGTATTCTATGACAGGGAAAAATAAAATGCTGCAGGCAGCTTCAGGTAGGAGAAGGAGATGGAAACAGGGCCTAACTTTGTGCATCTTGTGGTTAATAACATATTGTTAATAATAAATTGTTCTGCTGCATCGTGTAACGACAGGGGAAGCCTTGGCTATCAGGGTTACAAATGGTGTTCTTCTAGGAGGAGCATTCCAGGAAATTTGGTGTTAATTACAGTAACTTGCGAGCAAATTTCAGCAACATTGCTGTCGCTGTTGAACCACTAGCAGAGTGAAGAAATCGAGATGGTTGAGTGGCAAAATCTGACTTTATTATTTAATTATAAAACTTATATAGACTTTTCAAAGGTCGTCCGGATTGGGTAAATCCAAAACCTCCCCCTAGGCTGACTGGCCAGGCTAGAACTGCCCATCTTTCCCAGAGACCGTTTCAATAACATCTAAACTTTATCTTTATTTATAAAACATAGGAAGAAAAAGAGAAAAATTCCCATGGGAAAGAATCTGTGTTACCACACATTGCAGCTCGGTGATTCCCACCTCAATCGGCTGCACCACATCTGGAACAGAACCCAGGAGTGATCACAGAGAGGAATCTTCCCTGTGACAGTGAGAGGTTCGTGGAGGGATTAAGGGCGCTGATAGCAACAAAAAAATATTTCATTTCAGAATGTTCAGCCTTGCCCCTGCTCCTCAGCAGGTGGGAACTTTCTGCCTCAGAAAACACTTTTCTCCCACTCAGAGGCATTTCCAGTGGATTAAGAGGACACAGGGAACACAATAACCACTTCTGCAGAGGCACAGAGAGGGATTCTGTCTGATCACCATCGTGGGTGAGCCCATGAGTTCAAACTGGGAGGCCCTGAATGTTGGGAACAAGTAACACAAACTTGTGAACCAGCTAAATATTTCCTTTATCGCACAGAAACCCATTTCTGTCTCTGTCTCCCCAAAATCCCAAATAAATGGCAGTACCACTGTATTTTTTTCATGCAGTGAAGTTTTTTGCCCTCAGGAGCTGATTGTGAAGAAAGCACTGAGGAATTAACATATTCTCAGTGCCCCTCATGTCCCTGTCTGTATTCGGAACTCTCAACACATTCCGCTACAGCAATTTAAAGCAATATTATTCAGGTTTCCTTTCAGATTATTATGATTAAATATAAATAGGTAATTTCTATTCAGCTTCTTCCCCGACAGAAATTTTGGAAGGCAATTTTTTATTTCATTAGATACAGAAGTCACATCTTCAAACATCAAAACAGTCTTTGAATATCAGAGTCATAAACAGGACTCAGAAACTCAAAGTGAAAATGAGAAGCCGGCGTGTGGATTCGTGCCGAAATTCGGGATCGTTTGCAATCCTGGAGCACAACAGAAGGAAGGGAGCTCATCACATTCCTCTGTCCACAGCAAAAAGTCACCAATGGCACAGCCTCGCTGGCAGCTGTGCTCTTACCTGTCATTCTGGAATATCCCGGGGGGTTGAATGGAAATGTTTCAGAATTTGGATGGAAGGTTTTAAGGAAGTTCTGCCATCCAGACCCCAAGGTTCCCACAGCTTCCATCACCCCACAGGCTCCACCAGCCCCCCCACAGTCCAGGAGGGCTCAGCTGTCACAATCTCTGCCTTGTTGTACAAATTAAGGTTATGATATCATCAACTCGACTCAGAGTCCCTATTAAATTCTATATTTCATGTCCTCTAAAACGCTTGCAAAGAATACTTTTGGTTTTTTGGATCACTGCCTTGCAAAGTGGCTGTCACAGTGCATATGGCAAGATTTATCTTTTGAACCTTCTAGGAAAACAACTGTGAAAGGTCAGTAGAACAGGCTGCAGATAATTCTGCATTAAAAAAAATAAAACAAATCACTTCTAAATTGAATCACACTACTCCATAGAACGAGATGTAAAACTTGCAATCATGAGATAAAACCAAAAGCAAAACAGCATTCGTGGTGTGCTTCTGTCACCGGGGTTTTTACTAAATAAATGAGAAATTTTGCCTTAAAAAACAAATCCAAAATACTTGATGAATTTCTTAACATGGAAGTAACAGTGCACTGATACAAACCATCTCAGGTTCAAGGATGCCAACCCCCTGAGGCACAAGAATTGTAATTACTACTTCAAACACTCACAGAGACTATCTGGTCTTACCAGTATCAAACTGAATAATCTTGAAACACACGGAGCTGATGTAAAATAAAAGTAGCTACATTAACTGTAACAAAATTACAAAACAAAGTCGAGGAAGCCTCTACTTAGAACTGCTTCTCTTTCTGCTTTTAACAACATCAAAAACATTGTGGTTGTGGGGGTTTTTTTAATAAATGCAAGTTCTACAAAGGATAAAAGTATTTTTTTTTTGCCAGTAATAATAATTATTTTCATCTATGTCCAACACAAATGAGAAAACTAATACCACATCACTGGCTTCTTAAACGGAAAGTTTATAATTGAACTTCCCCTTCATTTGCTTGCAAAGCTGGAGCTGAAATCTCTTGCCAGTTAAACCACTTTTGTTTTCACATGTGTACTTTCAATACTGAGATTGCACATAAATATAATTTAAGCTGACACAAAAACCCACAAAGAGACAGGATTTTGCATCGTTAGCATTATGCAGGTAGTCTCCTGGTGCTGCTGGAGTTTTCCTCTTTCTCTCCCTTGGGGGAAGAAAAGGCAAAGGAAAAATCCATTCTTTTCTATCTTTCGAGATATTTCTTTTCCTACTGGGAATTTAAAACGCCTGATCTCAGTGTGAGATCTCTGAAAGTACTAGTAAGAGAATCGTCCTGATAAGAACGAGAAAAATAAAAATTACAAATGGCTAAGTCAGCCTTATTACCTCCCCCGGACACTTGAATTCATTGCTACTTAAAAGCAACCAGTTGCAAACCAATTTCCATAAATAAAAGGAAAATTAGACACCATCTTTTAAATGTGAAGTGTTAAAGAACATTGCCTGGAATTTAGAATGAGCCAAAGATTGTCAACTGCCAGCAGCACTCATGGCAGGAGCAAACCAAGGGAGGAGGTGGGAGTTTCTTTCTACAAAAGGAAGCAAAACTCCATCAGAAAACAAAACCCCACCAGCACTGCACAGTGCCTGGAAGGCATGGGCTAGACACCACTTCCTTTTTTATCGTTATTATTTTTACTCTTTTAAGCACAAAAACTCTGCGAGAAGCCGTGTGGAGTGACAGTGAGTTATAACACAGCCAGGGCACCTGCAGGAACCTCTTGTATCTGATTTCAGCCATCTCCACTGCCATGTCTTTTCTCAAACAACAATTTCCTGAAGTCTCCTGTTTTCCAGAAAGAGAGAGGATATGAAGAGATGACAATATGAAGGGGGTTTTGCAAATAATCTCTTCCCACGGAACAGAAAGAGGAGACGCTAAATAAAAAAAAAAATAAAGAAGTTCTCCAGTATTATTTTTATTGGAAGAAGTGGCAGCATTACGTGTGGAGGATGAGCGGAACGCTCGAGTGCAGTGGAACACAGAGCACCTTCACAAAAGAAGCAGCACGTGCTTTACAGAACATCTTGTGGTGGTTAGAGAGGGAAAGGATCAAAGATCACACATCAGCACTGTCACTCTCCTCAGGATGAGGGCTTTGCACTCCGAGTGCTGCAGATCCACAGCGCTGCAAGCGCTGAACTGCCAGGGGAGGCCGCAGAGGGCGGCTGCCTTTGCCCGGGGAAGGGGAGCACCGGGTCCATGTGACAGCCCAGGGCTCAGGAGGTGATTTCATTCTTTCATGAGATTATTAAAGACCATGCGAAATACATCAGTCTCCTTCCACAAGGACAACTGTAAGTGTCAGCTCCAGACCTGTTTCTCCCAATGTCACCACACGTTAAACGGGAGCTTTTGGCTTCCCCGGGCTCGGGAAGCGCAGCAGAGGGAAAGGCTGGCGTGGGAAACACTCCTGGTCTCCTGATCACTGAGAGGTCTCACTCACAAATTCCAGCATTTTGAGACAGCACGGAGCCAGCTGTCAGGCAGAGAGCAGGAGCCATCAAACCAGTGTTTTACACTTTATCATGGCCCTCCTCGGCCACCCCACACAACCTCTGTGAAAGCTGTGGGCGCGCAGGGGATTATTCACCCCAGCGAGTTCACACACCCAGCCTTGTCTCCCCTCTCAGCTCCAGAGCAACCCAGCCACAGCCCTCCCATCACTGCTTCAAGCTTCCCTTGTTTTAATGAGAACTGAAGTGTTTTGAGTTCTGCTGATTTATTCTCCCCGTGCCACTACAGTGGAACTCAGTGGAAAGTTAAATATGAGCACAAACAAATACTCCAGGTTGACTGCCATGCCCCAGATACAACACCCCTCACGCTGAAAGGGAGAAGGCAGAATCACTTTAGGATCTCTCTCTATAAATACAAGAAGTGCATGGGGCATTTTTGAGACTAATTCATGACAATAGAGATAGGAGATTTTCTAGATATCTATACAGCATGCCTGTTAATCTATACTTATTAGGCTATCATCTTAATTTATCTCATGATAAGCCAGCTACCATTAAATTCCTGATAACTTTATGGCAGAAAAAAAAAATTCAGTCATCTGGTGTCATAAATTTTTCTCTAAATAATGTGGTTTCTGTTCACAGCAACGTTCAGCTGAGCGACATTTCAGATATTTCAGTTTGGAGGAAGCGAGGTTGGTGGCACTGCAGCAAGGTGCTCACACCTGTGCGGTGACATCCAGTACAAGTCTGAATTCTTTACAAATGCCGGAGAACACCGGGAATTTACTGCCTTGGGGAATGCGCCGGTGTCACCCACGAGTTCACTGAAACGCCCCTGTTTCTGAATCTCTCTTGGTCATCAGGGTACCCTCTGAAGAGATCCAGAAAGAATATCAGCTGCCATTTTAATCATCGCTGGCAGCGCCTCTCCGATCTGCTGAGCAAACCACCCACCCCAGCACCAACTCACACAAACCACAGCGGCTCTTCCACGGCTTCCTGCCCAAGAGCAAGACAGGCCCGTGTGCAACCTGCCCAAACCCAGAGCTTCACACCCTCCTCTGTTAATCCACACACCAAATATTAACTACCCAATATTAATGTTCAAAACACAGAAGAATGGTAAACAGGAGCTGAGATTAAGACTAAAAATTCCAACTTTGTTGTCAGTTCTGACTGCCATTAATCTCCAGTTTTGGATGAATCTCTTTATTTTTTTTATGCCTCCGTTTACTTCCACAGACCATTGAAGGATTAGCTCAAGCTTCTAAACCATTTTAAACAAAAAGGGATTTCCCTATAATTGCTAAGTAATACAATTACTGAACTGAGAGAAAGGAATTCTTTTGAACACAAGTTTGCTTTTACAACATGCTTGCTCTGATTATGGTTTTTCATGGCCCAGTAACAACGTGGAAAGCATTTAAACTGGCTTTACCATTTATATGAGGTATTTTTTATTATATGCAATGTGTAGCTCCTTGGGGTCCAATCCAGTTTTCTTCCTCAAAGAAAATGAAAAATGGTTTTTTTAAAAACTCTTTAAAACGTTTACTGTAGGCAAAAAACAAACGAAACCCCAAATCAACCGACCAATTTTTGCTATAATGTAAAGCAATCAGGATTCTCAAATTAAGAGTTTTCCTGAGGTATTTCCACAGGCAGATTGTTTTTTCAGCTTGCTTAAGCTGGATAACAACAGTTTTGCCTGAAACCCAACCCTTGTCCCTAGAAATCTGAGCAGGAGGCTGTAGCAGCATTAAGGTGCAGTTCATTGTGTAATGATGGCAAAAGAGGAGCTCTCCATCTACTCCACAGCACTCTTGGCAGCCACAGCCCGGAATCTGTGCCAGACATCATCTGCGTGGAGAATCCGCTGCTGGTTCCAGGCTAAAGGAACCGAGATGAAGCCGCATTGCAAAGGAAGAGTCAGCCAGAACTGCAGCTCTTCCTCATTTTGGGAAAAAAACAGATTCTACCCAACGAAACCAGACAATGGATGTGCCACCTGGGCACGGATCAAAAATAGAAAGAAGAAAAGGAAGGGGGAAAAAGGGTTAAAGGACTTTGGAGCTTTAGAATGGTAGTGATTTACTAGAATGGTTTGTTAGTGAGTATGAAAAAAGAGTGGGAAAGCACAAAGAAAAGCAGTAATGATATCAAATGTCCTTGGTCTATTGTCACCAAGCAGGATTATAAAACAATGAGTTACAGCGAGAGTACCTGGAAAATGAAAACCTGGCAAGCTCTTGAGAGAGTCACTCACCTCTTCCAGCGCTTTCAGGCCACACAAATGGCCTCAAGTACTTCATGTGAAATGAAGGAGGAAGGATCCTGCAGCAGCAGGAACTGTAAAGGTGCTCCAGCCTCCTACATCCTCACTTCACACAACAAGGAGTGTGAAAGACGAACCCCGCTCTCCAATCAAACACACCCAGAGTTTTAAACAGAATCTGAAGCCTAAGCAAGCACAAGATAAACACCAGGTTGTTGAGACGTGTAATAAAACTGAAATACACTGAAATAAAGAGGCAGGGAAACCACAGGAGGGGTTCACCGAGAATTAAGAATTTCAGCTGCATCCAAAACCTAATTACTGCTTTAACAGGAACTAATGAGTTCCAAACAAAAATACAGAGGGAACACAAAGGTACTGAAACCTCTGGCACTGTGCTACCCTTTAGCACCCCCGCCCTGGTAATTCATCAAACAAAAAAGTAAATATTGCTCCAGCTATTCCCTGATAGCTCTGTTGGTTTAAAACTCACCAGGTTCAAAAAGTCAACTCAATGTACACCCTCCGAGTTCAAAAATTATAGACTTAGTGCAGACGTGATTGATAAGACAAATACTAAAATATTCACTGAGAGTACCATTCAAAACTTGAAATTTAATAGAGACGTATGTAATTTATACATTACTGATGCTTTTCTCTGCTACTGACACGCCAGGTCTCCTCTGCTCCCTAAACCAGTGCTCACCTCACTCCAGGCGAGCACAAATCCTCTGCTTTAAGCAGATCAGCTGCATCTCCTGACAGCGAGTTCCAGCCTTTTACAAACTGAAACATCTTGAATTACTTTCGAGCCAATTCACAACTTCCGTGGCTACAAACACCCTCTTAAAAACCTGAAAACTAAGAACTACTTCAGGGTTAAATTTTTCATAGAGCCTTCATGCACTGCTGAAAACCAAGGGATTTCAGCGAGAGGTTGATTTATGCTCTTGTGCACTTGTCATTTCCTTCCCGAGCCATCAGCTCGCTGCGTGCACATGCTTGCCTTACAAAATCAGTGCCATGCTAACTTCTAATTACACACAGCCCAACTTGCTTCTAACACGACCACGAAGGCATGTTAAGGAATGCAGGGCAATTTTTACTTCTTTTCACCCATTATTTCCTTTACCAGCTGACACTTAACTCTTCTTCCAGTTATGGACTCTCAGCACCCTGAATTTGTAAAATGTCTGGACAATTAAGGTGATTTTTCCCCCCATTTCTTTCACCACGCCCTGTGCACAGCTGGAAGTCTGGGCTTCTGTAGCCAAAGGGACAGAAATTGTACCTGGAACAGGCCCCATTTTCCCCATGCCTCTGGAGTTGTGCCAGCCTGTGCCTCTCTGTGCCCACCAGGAGAACTGGGAGTGCACACCACAGGAATTGGGATCTGTGCCCACATCCTCTTTCCAAGAGAACTCAGCGCTGCCCCACTCAAATTTTTCATCCCCAGCAAGTCCCTCCCTTTGTAGCTCTCCTAGCGAGCCAAGAAGAACCTGAATTCTCACCAAAGATTGACCCATCCTGTGGCCCCTCTCAAACCAGCCCCACTGCTGTGTTTAGGGTCGGCACTGGAGGGTTCTTAGGGAATGGAAAACTGAAATACAAATGGGTATTTGCAGGATCCTCCTCCCCAAACGCTGCCTTGGCTGCATTTCCCTCACTGTCCTGGATGGGCAAGTACTCAACAGGATTTTCTGACATATCAGCTCCGTTTTTCAATCTCAACCATAATAAATTCACATTAATTCCTCCCACTGACAGTAGCTAAAAGTCACAGTCTCCTCACTCTCCTCCCCAGACAGCTCCATTCACATGTAGATTGTTCTTTCTAATTCACTCCATTTCTTTGGGCCTGGCTATCTTGTGTGACCAGAACCTCTCACTCTGTGTTCTCCTTCCCTTTCTTCCCCCACAAAATGACCTGAGCCCTACTCAGTTACTTCTGAATATTAAAAAACACACATTTTTTTCACTACATAAGAATTCCTCACAATAGCCATACAGATTTTCTTTCCAGGCTGCTGAGCAGAGTATTTCTCCAAGTCTGCAATTTGGAAAGCCACGGGCTTCCTGAGAAAATCCCAGACATCCAGCAATAATGCACTTTTTGGAGGGTTGTTTGGTTGGTTTTTATTTAAACCAACTGATACAAAATTTTCTGGAGCATAATTCAACAAAAAAAAAGCTGAACTGATTTTCTGAACTGATTTTTTTTTCCTGAAGTATCACCTAATTCTGAAGGCGAAACAGAACACAAAAGTACAAAAACATTCATTTTCTTCCCCAGAGGCCAGCACATTTGCTATGACACAGTGAGAGCAATGTCCTGGATGTAGAACAAGCTGCCCTGATCCATAAAAAGCCGTTTCTGATGGATGCTGATCCACCAGAACGCGCCAAGAGCTCGGGCAGTGTTAGGTGATGATCTCCTGGGGCTGGCTGGACACACTCAGCACAATTCTGTATCAAGGCACAAACAAAACTTGTGATTATTCATGGGCTGGGTTCATCTTTTCATAGTGGTTTGTGGAAGCTGCAGTGGTGTGCAGACACATTTGGGAACTGGTGTGACTAAAACTAAAAATGTTTCCACTTAGCAAAGTTACACATTGGCTCATAGAAACTGCAGTTTGCAATTTGTTATTTCCTCCCTCAGCTGCAGAGCTGGGCCCCGACAGAAACGCAGAATTTAATTCCCACCTAAGAGCCTCTTACTACCTCACTCATTAATTATTTATTAATCTTAAAAACAAGTATTGTACCTTATTGACAGCTTTCCCAGACAATTCCCCGTCCGGTTTTTGACTATGGAGTATCCCAGGATCTTGTATGGTAGGAGAGTAAACACGCTGAGAAGCAGGAAATAAGAATTTGAATGACATGAGTGCCCCGCTCTCCTCTCGTGCTGCCCCGTGTTGTGCAGACCCCACTGCAAGAATGAGGTTTGAGTTTTTTGCCATCTGAAGGAGAGCACAAGGCAGGAAATCCCTGACTGGGAGCAGTGAGATCTGCTGCAGTTGGCACTCCCCGCTCTGCCCTCCTGGGATGGCCCAGCGCAGGGTGCCAGAACAGCACGGTCCCTGCGGAGCCCGAGCAGAGCTCGGTGAGCGGGGATTGAGCACCTGGGCTCTGCAGGAAATAAAACTCACACTGTCCCACTGCACACGGGTGTTGTCTTGAGTTTTGCAGTTTTTCAATGTTTCTCTTTGCTGCAGTACTTTCTCACGCATGCTGGTGTAAACATGGCCATGGTTTTGCTAACTGTCCTTGTTGTTTTCATTCCATTCTCCTAGGCGGAGACATGTGATGGATTTTTCCTTTAACCAGTGTGATTGAGGGGTGGTAATTTCTACCTCCAATCCACGGTGATTTCTAAGAACATATAAATAAAGGTCAGAGGGTTCTGCCCTCTCTCTTTAACCTCTCCTTTTGCCCTCTCTCTTTGGACTCTCATTTAGGTCTCTCTTTTGGCTCTCCTTTTTAGCTCCTCAGCCTGGTTCGGGTACGTGTGTTTGTGTCCATACAGTACAGTGGACATCGACACACGGGCACTGGGTGTGTAAATACAGCCCGGCATCTTTCAAACAGCTTCAGGTTCCCATTTGTGTCTCATCCTTCCCTGCGTGTCACAGCCATTCGGAGTTAGCGCCTTTTTTTTTTGTTGGCGGTTTTTTTCAGGAATTATGGAGAACTTTATATAAATAACAACTCTGGTAGGATTACATTCAGAACACAAACACAGAAACAACCCATAATATATTCTGCCAACTCCTGACCTCGTTATTCCAGGGAAAGATAGACTACAACAAATCTACTCATTTGTCTGCACATTTCTAAACAGTCAAGCTGAGAAGTCAACTTCTTTACACTTCAAAGAAAAGTTTACAAGTTAGCCTCACTAAACTGGTTTTTTTTTTAAATTCTAGCAAAGATTTTGCATTTGCTTCTGATTTAAAAAAATTAGTGATCATTATCTCAGCATTTAAAGGACTTGGACATGGTGTGGTTGGGCAAACTCAGATCATTTATTGGGTGTGCAGTTGTTGATTCTGCAGCTCTTGATGCCATTCCTGTGATAACTCTGACAGGGGTGAGCTGGGTCAGGCTGCCAAACCACTCCCCAGCCTTTCACCACTTTGGGACCTCCCAGCTCCACAACTTTTGTTATAAATAACAGCAAAAAAAAAAAAAAAGGCACAACCATAAAACTCCACTTTGAGTGAGTTTTAATAAAGCTCATCATGAATCTTATGGATACAAGTTATTTAATTTGTTTTTCTTTTGCTCCGTTTGATCAATATAACATTTGTTCAAAACATCATGATTCAAAATGGTGTTTTGCAGTATCCTAAATCTTAATTAAAAGTGTCTTGTACTGAGGCGTGAATACAAATAACAACCTGCTAACAATCTTAAATCTTCATTTAAGAAATAAGAAACATGTAATTGTAGCTGTTGGCGTCCTTGTTTAGGTAATCTTCCCAAACGGTGTGCTCACTCTCTAATGTGTAACAATTTAGTAAGTTTACAATAACAGGTAAAATTGATTTTTTTTTTTCCTGTTCACTTTTCGCTTTTTTTTTTCTTTTTTAAATCAGAATTCACTTCCTGCCACAACTTGAGGAGTTCTTTGTTATCATTCCAGCATCAACACAGCCCTTCACTTGTGGAAATTACATTTGGGATTCCTTTGTTTTACACTTTCATTATGATTTATTTCTGAAGAAAACCAATAAGTGAAGCAAATCTAAAGGAGTTTTGGCTTCCCTATATCTGCATCACCCTGGCACAACATCTCAGATCAGTACAGAATTAATTGAAATCTGTTATTGACTCCGAGACCTAAAGATGGCAATTTAGATGTCAGCATTAGCAAAGCTGATTTTCATGTTAACATACAACAACTCTGACAAATGGATTGATGACATGTACAAACTCCTGACATCTGTAACTCCGGACAGCAAATGGAGTTGACAAATGGATCTGAGGGCAAATATTATGTGACTCCGTAATTAGGGATGTACGGAAGTTTGCTCTGAAACTCCACTGGAACAACAGAGAGAATTTTCCACTGACTTGCAGATGAGGCTGCTATTTTCAGTGATGTGAGGCACACACAAGTTCAATTATTAAAAACCCCTGCAATCTCATTTAGTGTTGTCCACCCATTTCACAGAACCAATTAGGCTGGAAAACACCTCTGAGATCATTTCACAGAGGTGCAAAGCAGCATCAGGCACTGATTCTCCATTTCTGAGAAATAAACTAAGAATATCTAAATATTTACTTAAGTTATACTAAATGCTGACCAGAATCAGTTTCATTAATATTATATAGAAATTAATTATGGGAACTTATAAAAACAATGGTTTATTAATAAAAAATAGTCATTAGTTTTAATGATTCCAAAGAAATACATGAGAACAAGCATTTAAGTGAATGAATTTCTCGGTGACTAAGAACAAATCCAAACTGAACTTGCTCTCTGTACCTGAGGAGATCAATTTCTCTCACTATTTCAGTATCTTATATTATCACTGCACACAAAATTCCCCAGCAGACAAGGGACTGTGCCCCACCGTGCAGAAACACAGCACAGACGGTGACAGGCAAAGGGCACTCTCAGAAATTAAATGGAGGCCTTTTCAGAGCCGTTTTGGAAGATGCAAATTGAGTAACACTTCAGCAAGCACTTTGATGGAGTCCATCCATTAAGTGATGCTTTTCCTAAAATGTTCGGGTCCAGCAGCTTTCCCCAGGACTCGAGAGTGATCAGGGCCAGCCCCAGTGCAAGTGCAGCCCTGCACCCCAGCACGGGGCTCTCATTCGGGGCGTGATCGCCCTCCAGAAGCCTCGAGCAGCACTCGGCTTCCTCAGGCAGGTAGGGAAGCTGGAAAGGAGCCACGGTGCTGCAGCAGGAGCGCTGCTGAAGGGCAAGGAAAAGGGAAGCAGGGACTAATTTTCAAGGTTTATGTGCCTTTAGCTCCGCTATAATTCCAAAGCTGGTCTTAAGTACAAATTTAAATAATACTGTGAACTGGGCAATCGTCCTTCAGAGCCTCCAAAAACCCCAAACGCCCCATGAAGAGGCGCTTTTCTGTCCCAAGCATGGATTTCGCCACTCCATTTGCCATTCCTGAACTGTACTCACAGGTTATCAGCTGGCAGAGCAGCTGCAGGGAGCGAGAGAGTGCTGTTTGCACACAGAAGGAACGCTCAGCCCCACAGTCCTGCTCCCCCTCTGTCTGTAGCACCCCAAACGGCTCAGCGGGGTCACCACGCTCAGCAAACAAAGAGCACAACCACGGAGCTGCTTCTCCATTTGGTTTTGTGCAAACACCGTGGCAAAACTGCAAGCCAAAGTTCTGTTTTAGCATAATTAATAATCTTTCATGTGGTTTTCCAAAATAAAAATATTCCAGAATTGTGGATGTTCCTGCACTGGATGAACACAAACACACGTACCTGAACTAGGCCGAGGAGCCAAAAAGGAGAGCAAAAGGAGAGGGCAAAGAGAGAGGGCAGAACCCTCTGACCTTTATTTATATGTTCTTAGAAATCACCGTGGATTGGAGGTAGAAATTACCACCTCTCAATCACACTGGTCAAAGACATATCTATCACATGTCTCCGCCTAGGAGAATGGAATGGAAACAAGGACAGTTGGCAAAAACATGGCCATGTTTACAACAGCATGCGTGAGAAAGTACTGCAGCAAAGAGAAACATTGAAGAACTGCAAAACTCAAGACAACACAGAATATGCATTGCTGATAGATGCTCTTAGGCATTTTGAGAGTGGGGAGGGACAATGAGGATTCCGGGATCTCTGTCAAATTCATTTCACATTTCTTGGGCAATTCAATGTAATCCACTGAACAAACTGTAATAGATCCACAACAATTGTAGAGCTGCATCTTGAACCTTCTAAATTCTGTATGGAAAAAATAGGCCACAGGGGAAAGAAATGGCTTAAGAATAAAAATAATCCATCTGATTCCCGTTGAAGTCAAAATTGTCATTATGAACTATACCTACCTTAAAAAAATATATTTCAAACTACTCTGCTTTCTCAGGGCATGTTCTTGTTTCATTTGAAGAAATATAATTATATTTTTATGTATGACCTTTACAGCCCCTTTGTCTCAGCTCAATAACAACTTCCTGGTAATTTCTTCCCACACAACATTCAATCTTACTTCAGGAAAACTGTAATAGAAAACTCCAGCAATTCACATAAACAATGGCAATCCTGCCAAATGTTAAACTCGGGCTTTTCCACCTCTCAAATTAATATTAGATTTGACTTTTAGCAGCTGAATGTGCAGAAAGCACAGGCAGAGTAAGGTACTGGAAATACTCTGATTTTAGGGGCATTAACAATATAAGCACTGAGTTTAAGTCAAGTATTGCTCAGTTAAGTTGCAGATAGCTGATATTTAATTATTACCAAAGATTTTGTGCTTGTGTATATGAACGTAGCGGAGATTGAGAGTTCTAGGGGCTTTCACAGTGCTCAAACCACCTTTTTAAAGGAAAAATAAATCTGTGAATTTCTCTAAAAAGTCACGAGGAAAAACTAGCTGAAGCTGTTGTAAGTTTTTAATCTTCCTTGTGATCAAAAAGTGATTTTTCTTTTCTGAAATAATTCCCTGTACTCACAGTTCTCCCGCGTGACCAGCATGGCAGTATGGAAAGGTGATGTTAATCTCACTCATTGATAATTCCTGTTTTACTGCAGGTCTTGAGCTGGCTTAGAGAACAGGCAATTAATGGAATAACCCACGGTACCTAAAGCCAGGGTGAGGTTCCCCAGACCTCCTCAGCAGCCACGCTGACTTTGGGGTTTCCTTTCCCCCCCCTGCTCCCCATCCCTGTCCCCACTCTGCCCTTCACTGCTCTGAATGTGAATGTGACTGGGGAACTAATCCAGGCTGGGAATGGGGAAAAAAAAAAATAGAAATGAGGGAATAATTAAATCAAATCAGCTTCCTGATTCAGTTCAGAGAGTACTCCCAGAAATAGCTGTAGGAACACATCCACAGGGCCAAGGTGAGTCGGGAGGCACGAGCAGAGTGGATGGAACAGCATCAGCAAATGGTGCTGCTCAATCTCACTTATGGAACAATTACCGAAGGAAAAAACCTGATAAACATTCCAGAAATTCTAAATGTCAAGCTTCCAGTGTTTCAATTCAGTATTGTTTGTCTGATGTATTTTTTAATGAATAATCGGAAAAAGAAATACCTAAAACAATATTTTTGCCATTTGTTCTTTCTACTAAAAAGACATTCTCTTTACTCCCAAACAAAATGCCTGAGTGTGCATCACACGAACAACGAAAGGGTACGAGAAGGGGAGATTTCTTCACATTCAACTCTTGTTTTTCTTCCTTCCATAACCACACACAGCTGAAGACCACTCCCCACCACTCCCAACTCTTTAAAACCATGCTGAAGTGATTACAATGTATGGAAAGCTTTCACTAAATTTCTGTGGCTAAAATCACCGTTCTCATGCCACTGTTTGTCTGTTTTACTTTCTAAAGTGGCTTGGCATTGTCAGCAAATGCCAATATTTAAGTAAAAAAAGGTAATTACAGAATATGATTAGAATTTGCTATGAAAGCAGGAATAGGAAACATAATGTTTTAGTATCTAGAAGGTCAAAACTGTGCCAAACTCCACAAAGTTATTCACATATTTTATCGTGGGTTTATTGCATATTTCTATGCATTAATTATGAAAACCTCATGCAGCTGTAAGTGTGGCTTCTGCAATTACACATTTCTGGAATGCTAAAAGCACCCTTTAAAAATAAACGTACTTAGTGGAACAATTGTAAACAAATGTTCAAAACAAAAGGCAAAGTTGTAGTGAAACAGAGCAACCTGTTCTTCACTCTTCGAATTTTGAAAACATGACGCTGCCAAAACTGCTGCAGCATGTGCCAGGCAAAAATCTTAGATTATGGTTAATTAGTACCATTAAAAATTAACGCTAACACAAATGAGCTTCATAAAGGAGCAATATATCAGGGGTCACTGCAGAAATCTCAGACTCAAGCCATGAAACCAGAAAATATCCAAGGATGTTTCTTGCCCCAGCCCTGACTTCAGTGCTCGCAGTGAGCGATTATCGATCTGCCGAGGCTCAGACCCTCCATTTCCACAGAAATCCTGCTTCATAGTTAATAAAATTATACTGCATTCCTGCAGGAGTTTGCTGTGATTCATTGCCATCTTTCACCTCAATTAAGAATTTAAGAGGTGAGGTACGTGGGCCATATACTCCGGTTATTGGCACAGCTGGCTCCGTTAAGCTGCAGAGAGATGCAGGCGCCCACTGCACGAAACACAGGCAGCCATTCCAAAGGTTCCCAGAAAATCTCAGCTCGCTCAGCAGGGACCACCCAAACACAGGCAGAAGTGCATAAAACAGAGGCCTAAAACATTGTGACTTTCCACAGAGCAGGTGCTGAAGTACGAAACATCCAGTGGCGTCCACACGTAAATTCAGATTTCGCAGTGAGCACAGAGAACGGGCCCGGGACTGTCCAGTGTGAGCAGCCCAGGAGCCGTGTCCAGAAAAATGGGCAAATGCATCAGAAAAATACCCATACAGAGAGAACAGATAGCTAGCTAGCTAGAAGATAAATACTAAACAGACAGATAGATAAATAGAGATAGATAGATAGATAGATAGATAGATAGATAGATAGATAGATAGATAGATAGATAGATAGATAGATAGATAGATAGATAGATGGATGGATAGATGATCTCTCCAGAACCGAAAAATCCAGGCAGAGGAGGAATCCTGATCATGCACAGCGTGATATTTACACCAGCAGGACTTCCACCCTTCGCAGTGACTGCAGTAAATTAAATTTAAGCTCGCCTGCCAGTTTGTTTTCTGGGTATTAGCACCTACTCCAGAGCTAGGTTAGGATCCTTCGAGGCCTTAGAGCAGTCAGGATGTGTAAGCGAGGGTAAAGGAACCCAGAGAGAACGTTCATCTAAATTTAATATCTCTATGAATATATAATTTAGCACATCATATAGTAAAACTGAAGAACTAAATCATGTCGTTAACATTGTTTCTGAAAGAATTTAGAGGCTGCACACATAATTATGTGAAGATGACATCTGGTTCTATAGCAGAAGACACTAATTTGAGAGAAATCAATGAGTTTACCCTGAAAGACTGGAAACGGGCATAAAACTAAACATGATTTTTTGTGCTGTCCCTCCTATTAGTTTCTATTAAGTTTATATTTATTCTTTTTTTCATTTATTTATATTAAATTCTGCCTTTGGCATCTATTACAAAACGTAGCTCCGTTTCCATATCAAATTTGCCGTTGTACAAAGAGCATTATACAGCAGATTGGATGGGGCTCCCTGGTGGAGTGACGGAAGATCAGCAAACACGAATTTCACCAGCTCACTCGAGGCAGCTCCGCTGGTAAGACGTGGATCAACCTGGACAAGGTTCAACCACCCCGTACTTCACACACCTCTGCAAATAAACGCTTGGAAATGTTAAAATCACTGCTCTAGAAAGCTAAGCTTAAAGCACATTAAATTATGGTGTTCCAGCTTCTTTCCGTGAGTAGTGGGGCCCAAAGAGGATCAGGAATCACTGGAGAATGAGGACTCCAGAAGAGCCCTGTGTTAGCCTTAATTTAGCTAACGAAGGGAAAAAACTTGTGGCAATATCGTGGCACTTGGATTCCACTGGCTGACTTAAAGACAACAAAACCAACAGATTTTCTCTGGAAAATTAAATGGCCTCCGTGTTAGAAGTAGAACAGTCTAGAAATAGGAAAGAGAAAGTTTCCCGCTGTGAAAAAGAGAACATCAAAGCAGGGCCCTGGCCACTGGCTGCTCCCTGCTCCAGGACTGAGCACCAGGCTCACTGGTATAAACACGGAATTAAAACCACAACAGCAACTTCCAGCTCAGCTTCTTTGCTGAGTAAAAGCAGCAATTACTTTAATAAAAAGCCCCTTCTCCTGTAGCATTTAATTCCTTGGAACAGCAGAGAGCACAGAAATTTAAACCTAAACAGTTGGAAGAATTATAAAACTGAACTGGTAGTTTATTTCACGGAACAAACAACAGCTGAAACGATCTCTGATGTAACATGCAGATTCTGGAGAAACGTTTCAAAACACTGGCAAGACTTTTCCAAGCATCAGAAACAACTGTGAGGTTTCCTGTAAAACTCTGGAACAGAACTGGAGCAAGGATGGAAAGACGGGAGAGCAGCAGCCCTGTCAAGAGCTGCAAATGAAAGCGAAATTCCCTGGGTGCACACTGCGGAGCAGATCAATGTGTCAATATTGGAGACTGAAACATGCAGGGATGTTCGCCCATATCCACACAGCCCAAAACCCCAGAACGATTCCGTGCTGCAAAAGGGTTAAACAGAACAAACCCCACGGCCTGAACTTTCCAGGAGCGCACCCTGACGCGCACGGACATTCATCCAAAACGCAAGGGATCAGCAATTAATTCAGATTATATAAATAGCGGTGGAAAACCGAGCGTTTCATACACTCCAGGTCAGCAGCAGTGTGTAAATATTTTCAAATGGCTTAAGGGCAACCGGAGGGCAAACACATCACCTTGGAGTTTAGCTCAGAAGCATCGTGTTACAGGCTCCACTGGTGGGGGGTTGGAGAGGCTTTTTGGTTTAGTTCTAAAGACGTGAAAGGCAAGATCTGATACTACAAAATTGGAGAAAATCCTACAAGAAAAGAAACCAACTGAGATCTTCCATTGCATATTTAAAGTGCCATTTTTGCAAGATTCTCTACAAAACCGACATTCACTGGGGAGCGAAACAAGCTTTGCTTAGACCTCATTAGAAAGGTATTTCAAAGAAAGAACATTGCCTTGGCTTTTTTTTTTTAAATAATAACATAGCAAAAATTTAAGTTACAGACTTTAACAGCTTTTTTCTTACCTTACAGGAATAAGAAAACCAATTGAGATATTACTAAAGTAACAGTAAAAAATATTTAAGTGCTACTATAACTAAGAGTGAATCATCAACTATATAGATATTTGCCTGAAAAAATAATGGGCCCATGATTTGCTGTGGGCATTCTAGTCTACGGAATATAAAAATACCATTTGTACTAATTTTTCCTATTAAAAGACTAAATTGCATTTTACAGCTTTATGGCCATCACTTTTCAGCGATGAAACAATACAATACAATTAATTGTCATACAGTTCCGTGTTGAATTCCAGGCCCCAAAATGCAGAAAGGCTGAAGTT
Source organism: Pomatostomus ruficeps (assembly GCA_013400735.1). NCBI lineage: Eukaryota > Metazoa > Chordata > Aves > Passeriformes > Timaliidae > Pomatostomus > Pomatostomus ruficeps. Next base: position 74,355 of record VYZT01026412.1, read on the forward strand.
TGTCACCTTGTATCTTGTTGGTTCTGTGGCTGGTTTAAAGGTTAAGACAACATCAAATATGATAGGTGTGGTGGCCTCAGGTTTTTTCTAACTTAAAAATCCATCCTTCTTCCAGGTTTTTAAGTAATTAAGATGAGCGCTGCAGTCTTGTGAAGCTCTGTGGATCCTTGGGCAGAGAGTGACAGCGCTGGGCTGCCCTACAGCTCCTTCACAAGCCGCGAGTCGCCCGTTCCCTCCACCTTTGCGATATTTCAAACGAACACGGGAAATTTCCTTCCCGTAAACGCTCTGTGAAATGTTTTGCTGAAGGGCAATATATTCTGAACTTGTGTTTATCCTGTGACCTTTTATAGCTTCCCTGCATCTGCTCATTTCTTTGCCTCCCTTTTTTTTGTGTTTTGAACAATCAGATCTGATCGCCACCAGGTCTTCTGCCTTTTGCCCCTGCCCACTTCACAGGGAGATGCAGATTCATCCCTAGGTTATTGACATCCACAAGCCCCTGATCTCCTGTTATCAGCACACATCAGGCAGAACACTTGCTAAGCACCAATGACTCGCCGCACAGAAGTAAAAATTAATCTCTACCTCAGCCTCTTAAATTTGAAAAAAACCTTTTAAAATATGCAAAATATTTATATATAAGATCTATAAACCAGGAATTTCTCATAAAGTAGTACCAGAGCCTTCCACTGAAGACTGAGAGATGGCGTTTTGAGTGTCAGCAAATCATAAGCAGCAATAATTCAGTTCTATGTTTAACATTTTTTCATCACATTAATATTGAGTTAGGACTATGAGTGAGGAAAAATGAGTGCTAAGTTCAGTTAAAACACTCACTGTTGATCATAAAGTAAGCTATTCTATCGTGGAAACATGAATTTTCCCTCCCATCCCACACCTCTAGCCCCAAGATCCCTTTTTTAATCACACGTTGCCAACTAACATTTACATAAACCTCTGAGGTGCCTGGATCGGGGCTATCGGAGCCTCTCCACTGTCCCTGTAGAAGTTGATGCAATTAATTCATTTCTATCTATGCATAAATGTAAAGAATCCTAAAGCCCAGACCTATTTCACCAGTGCCAGCAGGCAGCAATAGCAGCTCCAAACTCCCACCAACCCCTGACTGCCTCACTCTACACCAAACACTTTTAATGATTTGTTTACATCAACTGGACCAAACTCACAGATTTCCCCCCCTCCTTGCATCTTGAAACCACTCAAAGCCATAAATTCTCATGTAATTTACACCAACATGAAACAAAGGGACTTACTCAGATACAGAAAAAGGTTTGTTCTTGGTTCAGCCCCACCAAATAACCCCAGCCCCGTGCGGTGTCAGGGGCCTCAATCAGGTGTCACAGGCACTTCTGACACTATTTTTTTACAGATTTTGTGTTGAGAGGCCAGCAGAGCTCAGCTCCTCCATCAGGTGAATTTTGGAAGCCAGGATATTCCCTCACATCTGGAGTTCTGTGGGTTTACCGAGGCTCTGGGCTTCTCCTCAGCCCAAACTAGTTTAACGACCTCTACAGCACTGAAAGAAGGGAATGGAAAGTGGGAGAAACAGGCAGAGGATTTTCAGACTTCCTGTGTTTCTGTTGACCAAAAATACATTTCTTGGACGGCTCTCTCCCTGATTGTACACTCAAACACTTGGGAAAGGAAAATGGCTTTGCCTGCTTGGGGAATTTCTCCACTTCTGCTCAGGATTGCTCTGATTGCAGGAACAAAGCACTCGGCTCAGGTGAACAGATTTCACTGCCTGCAAACAAAGCAGCTTCAAGATCTCCATTTTTTAAAACGTTTTGCTGCCAAAGTCTCATGATTCCTTGTCAGGGATGAATTAATTTTCTTGTCAGATTGCGCTCTTCAGAGGAAATCTTTCTCTCCACAAATATATTTGTGTCCTTTGCTAGGATGTAACAGTTCCATCTAATTTTGTTACTTAAGCAGAACACGCGCTTTCATTTTGAACCCTGTGATGTTTTAAATATTAATAAAATCAACATTTTGCCAAAAACTACTCATTCAAAACTCAACTTTACACTACTGCACTCAAATAAACAAAAGGCTTTTCAAAGAAAGAGGGGAGAATCTCCCTACAATTACACATTTTGAACCTTTCCTGAGCTTCTGGTTTATCATATCTCATTTTAGCTTTTATTGGTCTTTTCCTGGTTTTTTGCACACTTAATAACAATATTTATTTTTTGAAAGCAGAAGTGAAATCTGATGCAACACCCAAAGAAGAGCAGCATGCAGTATTTAGATTCATTAATCAGGGATAACTCTGAGCACTGTGTAGATAATTTGGAAATTTTTGTCCTCCAAGAGCACCACCACAAGGGATTTACCCAAGGAACACCTCGGAGCATCACACTCTTCCTCACCCAGATGCTCCAGCATTCGGCAAAAACTCCAGAAGGAAATATATGGAAATATAGGGACCAAAGTGACACCAAAGCGTGTTAGAACTGCCACTTTCCCTTGCTCCACTGGTATTTCCTGATGTGTCTCACTTCTCCTCAAAATCTGTTCCCTGGATCGTTTTTCCCAAGCCATTGTATTTTTAAGAGATCAAGAGTTGCTCAGAAACAGCCTTGCTTTTACCATTAACATTTCAGAAGACAGACAGAAAGAGGATAATCTTCTCCCCAAAAATGTTTCTCTCTGTGTAATGTCAAAACGGTGGAAATTTAGCACAGGATGACATTTGCACACAATAATTTTAGGTTTCAGGTTTATCTCACTTACCAAACTAAAACCATATGGATTTTCCTACTTTCTCATCCCTCACTGAAGGTTGAGGAGGAAATTAAAAAAAAGCCAAACATCAAACTAATGTGTGACAAAAATCACACCTATGGCAAAATGGAAAAAGTTCCATTCCCAAATGAAACAATTTTGAAGTTGGAGGGGTTTTTTAATATCCAGGTTTCAGATGAAAAATTTGGTCTATCCGCTGTTTAATATATTTGATGTTTAACATTTTGGATCCTCTGGAAAGGATCCACAGATGGCCAATTTGGTACCTCAGAGAATTCGGAATGCACATGGAGATTAAAAGCTTCCATGAACTTACGGTACCATCAAATGAAAACAACTATTTTTCTTGAAATATTGTTGAGTCTTGAGTTGACACGATTCCTTTTCATGACCTTATTTTTAGATGTATTCAATCAAAAGCACCCTAGGACATGAACTTTCCTTCCCCTTGTCCAGGGGGTTGCTATTTGTGCACAGCAAGAATGTGGTGAATTGTTACTTTTCTCTTTTATTCCTGTAATTAATAACAAAAGAAATCAAACTGCCTTTGTATTCACCGAGACTTGGTCTATTTACAGCAAAGCAGTTTGTTCATCATGCCTTGACACTCGGAGAGCCTTAAATAAAGCAGCACAAAGAAAAGGGAGATGTAACATGGAATTAGACAAATAAAGGGAAAGCATCCGCTTGACAAGCTGGTTCCAGCAGAAGAGATGCAGGGAAATCTCTCCTGGGTGCTCTGCCGGGCTCTGGCTGCCTGAGCGGCGCCACGCTGGCCTGGCTGAAGGTCAGCGCTCCTTCCTGGAGGGCACGGGGAGGTTTCAGCTCTCCTGTTAACTGCCTCGCCAGCACGGACCAGGAAACTCCATTTTCTCTCATTCTCGAGCATTCTAAGAGCTTTTCTAAGGAGCAGCCCTAATTTCATACTGCGTTCAGATGCGAAAAAAACCCATTTAAATTCTGTTTCACAATAGAGTCGATCATCCATTGCTGTCACGATATTTGACCTTGATAAAAACCAGAAGAGACACACATGCATCAAACCAACACAATCTGAGATTTTAACTTTTAATTATTAATTAACTAAGGGTCTGCAAGAAAAAGTGTTCTCTAATTGTTGCTTAATGGACTGGGACCTGCATCAAAACAAGGTAACCCAAGAGCAGCATCCGAATTCCTGGGACTGGGCCAAGGATAAGCCCTGAGAGTGGATGTTTGGTATCACATTAAATTCTATTTTAGTCATGCTCACAAGTTGCTGCAGTGTTTTGACCGGGACAATGCACAGTTGTTCCTGTATATTGAAGCAAGGATATAAGAACATCCAAAATGAAAACATTTTTGGGTTGAAATACTTGCTAGCAGAACAGATCTATTAGCATTTATAATGTGTCTTACATTACGGATAAACACACGGTTATAACTAACACAACCAAATAACACTGGAAATGAGCTGATGGAACTCTTAGGATTCATCTTCTACTGAAGTAAATTAAAAATATGCAAATTAAAAAGGTACAAGTAACTGTTGTGTGGTTGCAGCACAAAAAACAATCACTTACATTTGCCTCAATATGAGATATCTTTTGTAATTTCTGGGCCAATTTTTTAGTGTATTAAAGAAAAGGATCAGAGAAAGTGGTTCACCCTCCCCAGGTGTCCCTTTCTCCTCCTTTTCTCTGTACTCTGATGGGAGCTTTCAACGCCACAGCGGAACTGGAGCAACTGTAATGACTGCAGAGCATTTGCACGGTGCCAGAGCTGGGCAGGGCTTCTGCTCCTCCAACCCACTCTGATGCTATCCAAAGAAAGCTCCAAGTTTGCTTTGGAGCAGAATAACCTCCATTCAAAAAAAAAAAAAAAATCAAATATATATGCATTTTTAAAAGCCAATTTATCAAGGTGAAATGATCAAAGATATTAAGGATGCAGCTGTTGCAGGTACAACGGTTTGTGCTTCACAAAACAGGCAAATGTCAGAAAGGTTTTACCGAAGGCTGGAAAGCTCTGGTGGTGCTCGGAGTAAGAGGAGCCCTGGTATGAAAACAACACTGGAAAATACTCCGGGAGATGCAAACAGGGAGGTGAAGTGTGGGCATATTCCACGGGAACTCAAGCCTCAGTGGTGTGAGCCCGTTCACTTCCTGCAGGAACCAGGAATTCCGGGTACCCAGGAGCTGCCGGTCCCATCCACCCCGGGCACCCGACTCACTGGAAACAGCCAGAGGTACAGGATGAATTTCTGTGCCCCGCAGATGAGCTTTCCCAACTCAGAATGGTTTCAGTCTTTAAATAACTGGCTGGATTGGACATGCTGCCCCTGCTGCCTTCAACCTCCACCACGCTGTAATTCCTGTATTATGGATATACACACCCTGTGAGCGAGGCTGGCAGAGTCCAGAAACGAAAACCAGCACACCGAAAGAAAATTTAAATGAAATATTAAACGCAGGTACTAAAGAGAATGACAATTCCACATTTACATAACAAGCATGATGCTAGAACTAGAAAATTCCCTTCTACGTTCTGGACTGTTCATAATGCCTGTAAATAACACTTTAATAACTGCGTTTTTTAAATTTGCCCTTCAAAAAAACTTCGTTGCACACATTCATAATGTCATTTCAGCTTGCATCCATATCATTATTTAATTAGACAATAAGCCCTCCTCTCTCATACTAACAGTAAATAACATTTATGTAAGATTATTTTGCAGTTTCCACACCGTGTTAATTGTTTTCAGCATTTCAAATTTAGCTTTTTACTGTGAAATAACCTTGAAGAGCTGGCTGCAGCTATTTTTTTAAGCATCACAACAGTCACAATTTTCCTAAGCTATGTGGCTCAAAAACGTTTTCAAGACTGATGTAACTCAAGGTTACTCTCTCCATACAGAGACATCAGAAATTTGGGCATGATATTGATCTATCACCTTGTGACAGCCACAGGAATTTAATATTTTTATTATTTTCTTTCTTTCTAAGAAGTCCAGCCATGTGCTGGACACCAGAATTGCAGTGTCTTGCTCTTCAATTGCACCTTAAAAAATTTCCCCTGGACATCATGGAAAAAATGGGGGAAAAGTACCAGAAAAGGGCACTAAGTTGCACATTTATGAAGTGCAGAGTCCTTCATTCACGTTATTCTCCTAATCACAACAATCCAATGTACAAAGGATGCTTCTCCTTGCCCAAGGAGGGGAACTGAGGCTCTGTAGAACACCCTGAGGGCTCTGCAGGCGCTTATTCCAACCCCGGCGAGTGGATGCTCCACGAGAGGAACCAGTGTTGTTTATTTCTATTTATTTCTCAACCCCCTGCTCTGAGCCACTAAACTTTCCATCAACCTCTGCCTGAATCATTTCCCTCTCTTACTTTGCTTTGCAAATAAAGGCAAACAATAACTGCCCGTTCTGCCTGCAATATCTCAGAGTTCCTCTTTCTTGACAGAAAATTAAATTTCCTTTCTACACCTGTTAGTCAAGCCTTTATTATCTAAATACAGGCCCACATAAAAATCCAGATAAGGAAACCGCTTTCTTATTTTCAAAACCGGAAAATAAAAGCAACATTAATTTGAATGTGCACAGAACAACATCTGAAATTTATTTTAAAGATCCAAAAATTAAAGTTTTGCTTTTAAATCACTACCTTACAGAAAACACGAAATCCTCACACTCAGAGGGGATTTCTGTGATTCTTAAAATCCTTTTTCTAAGATAATGAGGCTTTATGTCTATTTGCTAAATAAGTCAATTTTAGACTTCTAACTGCCAGTCTTGGTAAAGTACATAAACCAAATTACTTCCAGCGTCAGAAAATAAATCTCCTTGCAGTCCATGCGCAAATCAGCTCTGCAGCAAGTCAGTAACCACTTCTCTTAAATGTATATCAGCATCTCCACGATGCTGCAATTGATACACACATGACCTGCGGCGAATTGGAGCTTTTCATGCTTCATTATCTGCACAACCCCATGTTAAGCACCACTTAATCAACTCCATTACATCTCTCTGCACGGGTGTTTTGGGGAAGGCAAACTTTGAAAACTTGCATTTCAAACACAGGATATCTTTCAGTAATTAGATCAGAATTGTTGTTTGGCTCTCCTTTTCCCACAGACAGTTGAGGGGGATGGAGGGAGGCATTGACAGCGATTTCTCGATCCCTCAGGGGTTAACATTTGTATAGCTGTCTCTCTTTGTTGGCACAACCCAATTTGAAAAGAAAGAACCATCTGCCCAGCTGTCTGGAATCCAGCCCTGTCTGATAATTCCCATGTTGAAAAATAAACATTTCACAAACCCCGCGCACGAAGGAAACCGATTCCCTTCTCCTCCAGCCAACCACCAGGCTACGGAGCAACACCTCTGCAAGCCACAAAAACCACGGAAACTTTAATTTTGGTTTGGAGCTCTGATGTTTCTCTTTACTTTTCTGTGACATACCATTTTTCAGGAGTTGCAGATTTCACAATTTGGCTCATGAAATAGAGGAATTACCTTAAAAAAACCCTCAATTAATCCATTTCTAGTTTGTGTGATTATGATCAGCATGGCTATGAATGCTCTCAAGGAACAAGTGATCCGAGTATGATATTGTAATAACAATTCTGGTGTAAAAATTAATTCAATAAAAAGCCTATAAAGTGGTGGCTATACCACGTTATGGAGTGATTATCAGAAAACTCCATTCTTGAGTAAATAACTTCAAACTGGCCTCATTAGGTTTTCACCACACATTACAATTACTGCTCAGGCTAATTCAAGAGTGGGGAGAGGATACTAAACTACCCCATGTTCCTAAACAGCTGTAAAGAAGTGGCTTTATTTTTTTAATTTTCGTATTTCAGCTCAGATTTTGGGCTTTTTGAAAGAAGGGATGGGAAAATTTGCTTCCTTACATAACAGAGAGTATTTGCACATGGTGGATCCAGCCACCTCCATCGTCTTCTGGAGATCTCAAGCACCACTGGTGCAAAGCTGAGCTATCCTCGGCTTCTACACTTCACTAAGTTCAACACTGACCTAAAGTGCAATTTTTAGCCTTTCTTTTCAAAACTCAGTGGTGAGCATTGCTTTCCAGGCTCATGAGGCACAAATGCCCAGTTTTTCTCTCAAAGCCCCCCTCCCACGGGCCTGTACTCGAGGCAGTTTTCTGTTGTCTCAGTCACCCTTCAGGAGGGCATCAGGAACCCCTCTGCTCGCTCAGAGGGACCCCACGGCCTCATGGCTGGAAAGGTTGAGGAATTAAGAAAAGAGCTCACAACTGTGTAGCATTAAAACCATCTCTATTAGTGCTTTAGGATGTCTCTTGTATTCTCAGGTAAATTAAGTTTAGAAGGAAATAATAGATAAAGTTCATCTGTTTAAATACCTGAAATGAAAACATCCTTAAACCGAAAATTCCCTTTGTACTCCAGGAAACTGTAACTAATCCAGTCAAAAGGCCATTGCAAATGTAAAAATGGCAGTGAAACTACTTCCCTCTCTTGTTTCTTTGCTGTCACAACAATGGGTGTTTCAAGCAGGACTAATGAGAATAAATAAATAAAGATCCAGGCTGCAGAGCATTATTTGGTTTTCCAAGGCCTCCATGCAGAGTAGTAATTCTCCATCTGAATCCTGTGACAAAGTGTTGGCAGGCATTAGTTCAAGGAAGAGAGTTGGTCTGATTGCACAGCTAAAATTGCAGAGTTTCTTTTTCCAAAAATGGCAAACAGCTTGTACACACAAAAACATCATCCTTACAACTACTAATTGCAGAAAAATAAACAGCCATTAGTTACGAGAATGGTTTGTAGCCTGTAATTTTCCATCTTGAATGTTCCATCTAGACCCAACAGCGCGTCCCACCCAGTCTGTGAGGACACTTCCTGCAAGCACAAGTTTAATATAAAGTATAAAAATATCCCAGAATTATGAACCTCATTTCTTTCCTTATCTTTCCCTCCTCTTTTAATTACAAGCTATTATGCTATTCCAGACTATTTCTTCTCATCTTCACTTCTGCATCCTCCCCTATTGCAACACACTTATCTGCTCCTCTCCATCTTCAAACAGTGAGAGAAAATCTCAGCACTGAAATATTTAATTTTCCTGCTCCAGCACGGTGCCCTGCCCTCTGATTTCTCAGTGCTGCAGCAGCAATGTGCTCAGATTTGTAGGCATGAAAAATTCACAACATAACCTCACCACACCACATGGAAAGGGAGCCCACTCTCCTGGCTTTGACGGGATCATTAAATAAGAGAAATGTTGCTGCGCTGATCCCGAGTGATACAGTATTATATGTCATCATATAGCCAAGATTAATTCCTCACTTGAGCGCATACCAGGTTAAATTCAGACAAAATACAGCAAATTAGCTTCTGCACTTCATTAATACTGCCAGCTCCACTCTAACAAAGAAAAAACCCAAGCCTCCACCACATCAAAGAGACCCACTAGATGGGAAAACAAATAAAAGAGAAAGTGAATGGATTTAAAATATATACTTTTCTGACAATTTTTTTTAAAACCCCGCCAAAACTGTGTGATGTTGAATTGTTAAATGAATTCTTCACAAAATAATGCTTTGCTATCGGCCACAGCTCCCAGTTCAAACCCACGCCACTTCGCAGCCTCCTCATTGCTACAGCACTCTGCATTAAACTTAAAGAAAAAAAAAAATTGTGTTGATTTATCATAAATGATTCCATGGTCTCACACCCATATGATACTCAAAAAAGACGTGATTAAAAAAGCAGAGCTTGATGTGAATGTGAGAGGCTGAATTCTGTGGAACACTGCCAGCAGCCACAAGATATTGGGTAAGGTAGGCAGCTAAAAACCATATCCAGAACTTCCACAGGTGTGAGAGGCAGCTTCAGGACTGGAAAGTAAAAATTCAGAATGTCAATACATGAATCATCTTTGCACCATGAATACCAGACAGCTATTAATAATCCTCTCCTTACTGGGGAAGGTAAAGAATTCAGTAGCATTTCAAAAATATCCCAGGCTTCCTGCCCTCAGTTGCTTTCCTGAAAACTCCAAGAAAGTCAGTTCATGCTTTCTCCTTCAGAAGTTAAAGACAAGAATATGGAGACGGGGAAACTGTAGAACTGCACCACCACAAAGTTTCAGCTACGGTGCCAACGGCTATCACATCTAAAAACACCAAAAAAACCCCCAAAAATCACCTTCTACTGCTTTTCAAAGACATTCTGACTGACTGGAGAGCACAGGAGGTCTCTAGCTTTGATATGTCAAGGAGGTATAATTCAAGAAGAGACGTTATTAAAAACTCGGCGGCAAACCCAGGCTTTCTTCCTCTTTTCTCTCTTGGCAGAGAGGAAAAATCCTCAGGTTAGGTATCAACAGAACTCCTCTTGAAAACAAGAGCTTTCATAAGCGCTCTGATGTTGTTACTTAAAAAGGTTACGAAAAACTTTGTCTTTTGCAGGCGGCTTTTGAGGCTTCTGAATTTAATTTCCTTCTTAAAGGTGAGAAGTTCACTTAAGCATTCCAGGTACTGCCGTTTGAAACATGCACTCCTAAATATTTCCATAAAAATGAAAACCTTATGAAAACTGTTATTATATTGGTTAAAATGTTCCTGCGCAGGTGAAGGAAGGCCACCGGATGCTGGCTGGGTGTCCTGACAAGTCACAGACGCCCCAGGTGAAAGTTAAGCGTTGCACACACGTGGACTGGGGATACTGGGGGTACTGGGGATCCTGGGGATCCTGGGGATATTGGGGATACTGGGGATACTGGGGATTAGTTACAGAGCCAGCAATGCTTCCTGAAGCTCCTCACCAAAGGAAGGAGACAAACAACATTGCGTGCCCAAACACCTTCTATAAAACAGACACCGAGAATTCCAAGACAACTGAGTAGAAGGGTTTTTCAAGAACGCAGAAGCTTTGTGTGTTGAAAATCAGGGAGCTGGAATTATAAAACACCAAGACATCGATTCAGTTAAATACTGATATCATTAAGATACCATAAAAACAAACAAAAAAAGCGCTTAAAATCCAAACTTTGAGGACCTTGAGAAAAATTCCGCTACCAAGCTAAAGGCAAATTAAATTGTCTTACATATATATAAAAGAGGACAAGTCTTGCAGGGGAAGTTCCTGCCAGCAGGCTGGATTACTCAGCCTTCTTAGCCACCAGAGTGATGTGACAAATCTGTTCCTGGGAACAGAACAAACCAGCCACACACAGGCATCGCTGCAGCCTCCAGCAGGCCAAGGCTGAGGTCCCTCCCCTGCTGCAGGTACCTGGAGCCGAGCGCTTCAGGCTCTGTTTACCAGAAAGGAAAACCTCTCCTGGGCTAGTTTGTTTGAGATTTCTATTCAAAGATTTCCTTTACCATCAGTAAGTTTTGGTTCGAGGCAGGAGGTTGGTAATCAGATTGGATACCTGGTGACTGTTTAAGAAACACAGGATATTTGGGGAAACAGACACACTTTGGATAAATGCAGTTTCTCATGGTTGGGGTCTCTTAAACAGCTTTGATGTTTACCTATAACAAACTGTTTTTTAAACTAATTGAACTGAACGCTCAAGCACAACACTTTGCTCACTTTGACGCCACAGTACAAGCAGATAAACTGAACTCTGTCTCCTTCCTGCTTCTTCCAGCCAGCCAGAGATCTAGGAAGGATAATACAAAAGGCAAGTTCCCATAAAATCCCGACCCTGCTGAATTTACTGGGCTTCAGCCGTATACTGAATGTAGCAGAGGATCTTGCATGAAATATCCCTTCAGATGTGCAGGCCATTTTCTGGGATAATTTTCTCCTGAGAAGGTAACTGCATAGCCAACAAGGCATCAGTTATCCAGAAAGCTTCCTGTAATTCTTACCTCATCAAATGCTTCAACAGGTTGAACATGAAAATTGAATCAAATGTGTTTTTCTGACAAAAATCAGATGGGCTTCGATAATATTGAATTATTTGTTGGATTAGCCTATGCTTCTCTCGGACTGAAGGGAGAAGAAAAATCCATTTCACAACTGGAAAAGGAACGTTCAACCATCATCTTCAGCGGTCTCCTTCAAATTCTAAGTTCTTACTCATACATTAAGCTGCGTCAAATCCTTCATCCTCCCAACGTGAAACACACCGAGCCTCACAGAGCGCACCGAAGGTGTTGTCACCGAGCACCCGCTGCTCCGGTCACCGTCCCGCCCGTCCGTGCGCGGATCCTGCGCGCACCGGGGCCGCACCAGCGCAGCGCCTGCCCCGCTCCCTCCGGGCGCTCACGGGGATGGCGCCCGGCACCAAACGGGCCGGGTGCAGTGAACGCAGGGCTGCGGGAGGGTCCCGGGCGGTGTCTGGCGCCGGGCTCGGCTCTGGGCTCGGCTCTGGGGTCCCCGGGGTCTCTCGGGGTCCCGGGGGTCTCCAGGGGTCTCTCGGGGTCCCCGGGGTCGCCGCCGCCCCGCCCGCGCCGCCTGCGCCGCTCTCTGCCGCCCTCTGGCGGTGCCGCNGCCCGCACCCCGGCACGGCCCAGCCCCGGCCGCTCGGCTCGCTCCGGGGATTGCAGAGCTTCCCCGCGGGTGACGGGGGTCAGGACACCCACAGGCTGCAGATCCTCTGACATCCTTATCTGCCGGAATTCCAAACTCGCCGCCAGTCCAATGCACGGCTTATTAACCCTAGGAGATCTGGGAACAGAAGTACAACATAATTCACTGTTTAAAAGAAGCCACACGATGCAGGATGACTCTTAAGCAACAAAAGAGTTATCTTCCAATCGTCAGTTTCCTCGAAGTTTCCTTCTACTCTTGAGTGTTTGTGGGAATTCAGGATTGCAAACCTCACATCTCTGGTCTCTCATCTCCTGGCTTGTCCTGAAATGCAGACTCTGGTCCTTCTCCAAAGACCTTTCTTTGGTAAAAGTATGAGCTCCTACTTAACCAAAAAATCCCATTCTAAAATCTTACACTCCTGCTCTTCTCTTTAGCTCCATTTCAATTTTTTTAAACCCCACTCCAACACCTTTCTTTTTCCTCCCCCAATAAAAATTCCTCCTTCTCCCTGCAGTTAAGCACATGCAAGCAGTCTTCTTCCAAATTAAATAACTTTGGCATTTCCTTGGGGAAAAAACCTCAAACCCTACAAGTCCAATTAACAAAGCAGGGGAATTTTGCTTGAGCCACAGGTGGTGTTTCCTCACAGCCCGAAATCTCCCGTGTTTTCTACACAAGGTACTTTGTAACTGGCCTGCAAAAACAGCACTTAACGCAACTGCTATGAAGCAAGAAGGCAGCTGGACTTCAGCCTCTGAAACCGAAATTCTACATCTCAGTTTTTTGTTAAGAGCTAAGTTAATGGTGTTTCCTCCTCAGCTGAGCAGTCCTCAGGGATTTACAGCGAGGGGAACGCTGGGGGTGTCTTGTTGTCCTGAGTTTTGCAGTTTTTCAGTGTTTCTCTTTGCTGTAATACTTTCTTACGCATGCTGTTGTAAACATGGCCATGTTTTTGCTAACTGTCCTTGTTGTTTTCATTCCATTCTCCTAGGTGGAGACGTGTGATGGATTTTTCCTTTGACCAGTGTGATTGAGGTGGTAATTTCTACCTCCAATCCACGGCGATTTCTAAGAACATATAAATAAAGGTCAGAGAGTTCTGCCCTCTCTGGACTCTCTCTTTGGCCTCTCCTTTTGCTCGCTCTTTGTGGACTCTCATTTGGTTCTCTGTTTTCGCTCCTCGGCCTGGTTCGGGTACGTGTGTTNACAAGGTACTTTGTAACTGGCCTGCAAAAACAGCACTTAACGCAACTGCTATGAAGCAAGAAGGCAGCTGGACTTCAGCCTCTGAAACCGAAATTCTACATCTCAGTTTTTTGTTAAGAGCTAAGTTAATGGTGTTTCCTCCTCAGCTGAGCAGTCCTCAGGGATTTACAGCGAGGGGAACGCCGGGGGTGTCTGACTCAGGAGAGGAGTTCCGATCGAAAGGATTCTCATCAGCCACCCCTGAAAGGTGACCGACCTCAGCAGAACACGCTGAGAACTCACCAGCCTGCAGAGTCAGTCTGAAAGGAACACAAAACTCCACCATGGCTCCTGAGTGAAGGCTGCAAAAGCGCCAGCGCCTACAGAAGGTTCTTTTCTTGTGGGTGTTTTTGTTGTGGGGTTTTTTCTTCAAATGAAGGTCCCAACTGCCAACTCCTCCTCAGCACTCTTATGACTTTCCAAGCAATTTCCCAAAACTTGGCTGGGTAGTGTTTGGGGGCACAGTTTGGATATGTGTTTGCTTCCCTAATAAAGGACAGCTCAGTTCCATTCTTTTCAAATTTCAATGCAGGCAGCATAGGCTCATCAAACCCGTGAAACAGAAAAGGATTATGGATAGCAGGTGTCCAAAATACCATCTACTTTAGCAATCTGGAGTACTGGTAGCAGCAAAAGCAATTAGACTCTGAACTCAAGAAAATTTGGTTTTACAGCTCGGATAGTTAAATAGTGAACAGATTGACAATGGAATCTCTGGTATCTCCCTTCCTGAAGTGCTTAGAAAACAGATTAAATAAATATCTGTCAGGAATTGCGTTGCTGTGACTGATCCCGCCATAGCCCAGGAGAATATCCTGTTGAACCTTCGAATCCCCTTCCAGCCCCCCTGCTTTCTTCTTCTCTTTGAGTCCCTGAACTGCAGCATCTGCATCTCCGTGTTTGAGTTAACTTCTCTTTTAAAAGATAAATTACACTGAGAGAGGCAAAGGTGGCAGGTGGACCACAGCCACACCTCCACAGTCCGTCAGTCCAAACAGAATTACTCCAGATACCCAATTCTGACCACCTGAAGCTTCCACCTTTCTAAATGCAGAGCACTTTGTGTCAAGTCAAAACAAGGTCAAAGATCTTAGCGCAAAAAAAGAAGATGCCCTGACTATGGAGTCAAAATGTGATAAAACTTCAGTGATATTTCTGACAGTGTTTGTATAAATATTAAACTACCGGCCCAAAAGTACAGGAAATTCTGCACATCACTCAAAAATCTCAGGAAAAAAATATTAAAATCTAGAGCAAACAAAGCCAAGCAAGACGAATAGGAAATTTTTCATTTACCAAGAATAATTTACAGAAAATATTCATTATGAAAACCTCAAATGACTGAGAGGGTTTTGTTGATAGAAATGATGATATAATTCAGTGGGGTAAAGCATGCTTGACTTATCAATAATCTCACTTCTCGTGTAGCTGAAATTAAGCTTTTGCTGAAGTACCACACTGAATATGGCCTATGAAAAGAGTATTCATCTCATTAGTTTTAATAAACTTGTATGGAATCATTGCTCAATGATTTGAGGATGGGACTTAGCTAAATGAAAACCATAATCAAACCAGCCTTCCAAAACCAAAAATAATGAATTAATCCTTGGAAATGTTCTTCAGTATCAATTCCAGCAAAGAACCCTTTCGCACCACGAGTCAGGTCCCACTGCCTGTAGCTGCCTTGCCCTGCTTTAGCGAGTACCTCTCATTGCCAAAACGGAGAAAAATGTTTTTTAGCTCATTTAGTTCAAGCTTTCTATTCATTGGCTCTATACTAGTGAAAAACCGACAGAATTTGAATTTATCATTTCATTTTCCTTTGTTTCCTAACACAGTATATGTGACTAAGTCCTGGTTGATAGATTAAGGGGTCGTTACAATCAATCTTTTCAACTTGTTTTATGATTTTTTATTCCCATACACTGCTCCATGCCCTTGAGAAAATAATTATTTCTAAGCTAAATATCCTTAATACTTAAAATACAAACATATGTTAAACTGAGCTTTTCTCTTTTATTCACAAGTATTTATCTGCGGTTTTTCCATCAGACCAAGCCCCAGAGCAGTGTTGTTTGAAAAGGAACAAACACACAATTAGCAGAACCTCCAAGACCTCTTCAAACATCTGTCTGCTTAGAACGCACAGAAATACCCCAGATACTTCTCAAAAGTCTTCCAAGTGTGGTGCCATTGAACACGCTCGTTTTCCCTGCCAATTGTACATTTTTATGTAATAGAAACTAGGTTGATGTCAAAGAACTGAAAATTACAAACCATATGTCACACCAGAAGCAGCTTATAAAGATTAGCATATTTATAAGACAAAAAATGCATTTTAAATAATGCAAATATGAAAACATCTTTTTATTTGTAAAAGCTTTTTTTTCCTCCCCAAATCAACCTAAAGTATGCTTTTCTACTTCGCTTTTACAAGATCAAAGAAATTACATCCCATCCTCTAGGAAAGATCTTAGAGAGAGTAATAGCTGATATTGTGCAAAACGCCATCAATCAATAATTTATCCTTTCAAACTGCAATTCCAGGCTCTAAATAATAATTCATTTTGTCCAAGACAAAACACAGAAGTCAGTCAATTTGGTAATGGTCATAACAACCCAAAACATTCCAAGCTGAAAACCATGCGGGGCAGGACTGAACTTTGAACTCTTCCATTTCTAAAATTCAGTATTTTTGACATGAGCCTACTTTTGCACATTTCTATCTCAATTCACTTCGACAAACTTTTTAAACCAGCACTTTTAAACTTTTTTAAAGCCCATTCAAGGAATGTGAAAAGCCACGCTAATTGAAGATGAACAATTAAAAAGCATGTGTTTTCAGCAGATGACCAATATGCAAATTAAAATGTTATTAAAACCAAAAGTAGTGGACAATTAGCAAGATATGCTCATCGTTATTATGGCCATTAACTCTCGAGGCAGCAATAAAGCCAGAATAATATTTGTCTGCCTCCCAGAGACGTGGCTCTCTGCAAAGCTGAGGGACCAACATGAACTTCGACGCATTCCTCACGGATTTGTTATATTCCTCCTGTTGCTAATCCATCATTGAGCAAACCGAATTTAATGTCAGTATTGAAATGGAATCGTGGACTCAGTGAGGCTGGAAAAAGCCTCCAAGATCACTGAGTCCAATGTGATTCCACCACCTCCCTGGGCAGCCCCTTCAAATGTTCAACCATCCTCCCAGGGAAGGAATTCTTCCTAGAACAGCTGCCCAGAGAAATCTGTATGCTAGCTAAATATGTATTTTCCTTAGTTGGAATTTGATTTGTAATACAAGAGTCCTCATAAAAAAGTAGCTGCAATTCTCAGAAAAAGTTTTCAAAATGTGAAAACTGACTAAAAATAATTTTCAATTAATAATTAAAAACACCAAAAAAAAGAATTCTAAAACTCCCTTGGCTGACGAGGCCGATTTTCTCCATTACTGTGGCATTCATTTTAAAAATCGAAAGCCCAGAGTATCAGATTTTTGTATTATTAGCACTGCCCTATGAACTAGTCAATATAATAAAGTCTCCAGCAAACTCTGATCAAACCATATCCAAAGGTTTGTTCCTTCTGTCTTTACAATTCTCTTCACTTCAGCTGAGAGCGCTCTCACTTTAGGATGCACCACTACTAATCTGTAATAGAATTAAATGGGTACTTTCCAGGAAGTCAGCAGTACAGCTACAAGAGTATTTTTGTTGCACAGTTCTTTTAACGTACTATTCATAGCTGAGAAAGTACTTTAATTTCCCTAATTAGCTGTTCAGTAATACAGAAATATGCTAATTAAAATCTATTTTTCTTCTCTTAAATTATGTCATGCTGTCAAATAGATACAAAAAAGGAAGGAACGGATGATATTTGCAATATCAATGCAATATTGACATCGTGCAAGTGCTCCACCAGCACTTGCTCCAATTATTTTGCCTGGAATGAGTCTGAATGGTTTAATTGTTCAGAATTTAATAAACAATTCTGTAGATGGTGCTTAAAGAGAAAATAGGATCCAAGATGGTTAAATAGTGATGAAGACACTCCAGAAGATAAATGATGAAGGATTCCTCTGCCATTCTGACCGCAGCACTCACACATTTGTTATCATGTTCAACGGAGTCACACAAATCTTCCTTTTTATATTACTTGGGGTGGTCATTAGTCTCGCCCTACCACAAGGGTTCACTGCAATTAACTTTTACAAGTTATAAATACAGATGTGCGCTACATCAGGAAAAATATAAAACCTCTCTGTGCTACCTGAGTAGGTAATAATGCACTTCCCGTGTTTTCCCACAAATTTAAAACCAGACTTAGTAAGTGACCAGTAGTTATGACAGACCATCCTTTAACAGGGACTCAAAGAGAAAAGGCTTCAAAGAGCTCGAAACCTGTTGCCTTTAGCTGTTTCTTCAAAGAGGGTATGTCTGAGAGCTCTGAACTCTTTGTTTCTGACAGAACTGCTTCACACACAGCGATATGAAAAAGCACCACTAAGTAATTGAAAACCCACAAGTGTTCTGCCTCTAACACGATTACATTTCACAATGCAGATTTATGAGATTCGAGATCTCCATTTAAGATCACGCCATTTCATACAGTCTCCCTCAGTCAATACACGAGGTACAAAATGAAAATGCATTTACAGATGCAGTCGTTTGCTGGTTTGAGCTGGGGATGAGTCAATTTTCTTCACAGTAGCTGGTAGGGGGCTGCGTTTTGGATTTGTGCTGAAGCAAAAAACATTGTTGATAACACAGAGATGATTTTGTTATTGCGGAGCAGCCCTTGCACAGAGTGAAAGCCCTTTGGGTTTCTCCCCACTCTGCCAGCGAGGAGGCTGCACAGGGAACTGGGATGGACACAGCCTGGACAGCTGACCCAGGGGACATTCCAGACCCTCTGCTGGCTGCTCAGCCTCCAGAGCTGGAGGGAGAAGGAGGAACGGGGGATGTTTGCAATGCTGGTGTTTGTCTTCCCAAGCCATCGTTAATCACCGGTAATGAGCTCTGCTGTCCTGGGGGGGCTGAGCACCTGCCTGCTGAGGGGACGAGGGGAAGGGACACCTTGGGCTGCTGTGTTTGCACACACAGCTTTTGCTTTTTCCCTGCTAAACTGTCTTTGTCTCAACCCATGACTTTTCTCATTTTTATTCTCCCAGTCTTTTTCCCCACCCCACTGCTGGGGGAGTGAGTGGCTTCATAGTACTCAGTTGACAGCTGGGCTTAAACCATGACAAGTCATAAACACCCATCTGAAATTCAGCAATATATGCATTCAAATCACAAAAAAACTCTGTCTACAAAAATCAGAACAGCAAAGGAACTTCTGACCAGCATCAGAAATGGGACTTCAGAAGCCTGGAACACACTGAAGGCTTCAAAAAACCCCAATATATCAATCACTACAGACAGTTCTTCATATGTACAGTACATTCTACTGCCAACTTACTACAAGAGCTCCGAAGAGCTGTGTCTGGTGTTCTATTTGCTTTGATGCAGCATCTAAACAAGCAGGCAAACACACGGTTTTTTCAGCATGTAGCCACTTCTCCAGAATTTCGAGACAGCTGAGGCTGCTGGATGTCTGGAAAAGCGACTGAGAGCTGCAAATATGTATGAAGTCGACATTTGCCTTTCACTCAGAATGTAAGATTTGACTGAATTATGAGGAAGCCGTATCTGGCAGCTCTGGTATTGCTTTGGGGAGCTTTTCAGTCAAGGCAGTCACGTCCTCAGAACTGCACTGTACTTGTATCTTGTCTTGTACTTATCAGCTGGTTTTCCTTTCCATACATAGATATATATATTTATCATCCCCACTGTCTTTGTCACACATTAAAAGCTCCGGCAGACGCCTTCTGGTAAGCACACGGATCTGGATGGCAATGAAACGAGTGACAACTGGGTGCGCTGCTCGTGCCCAACACCACCACTCGCTAATTGGTGATAAAAAATGTGCACTGTGCCATAATTTACCAAAGCACCGGTGCCTAATCACTTCACGCCGCAATGAATTTCAAGCAAACATGAGTAATTATGCCATTAGTTTTAATAAAGTGACAGCTAGCACTTACTCCACTCCAGTGAACCCTTGCACAGAAGTTGGTTTATCGGTGTTTGTAACGTCCTGCAGCTCTCTAGAAACACACTGAGAACGCCAAGAATTCTTTCAAGGTTTGTTGGGCCATGTAAGAACATCTGTTCACACGTTCAGTGTGGAAATCCAAAATTACTCAGCACCTCCTTTTTTATACACTGCATGAAAACTTTGACTTCACTTGTCAATGATACGGGTGAAAAGTGTCCATCTCTGCCCACGGGGTCATTCCCAGAGCCATCGTGTTCTTCTCCAAGCGGCTGCTCCAGTATTTTTTAATAAACTGGAGTTCAACAACTTGAAAAATATCAAATGTTAGACTTGACCTGGATTTCCATACCAGAAGCAGTAAGATCTTCTCTCTCTGAGTTTAAACAGGCACATCAGTTAGCACTGTAGGTTTTTACTGACACCAGTGCACCATAAATATGTCTTGTTCGGGTTTTGGGTAGCAGAAGACAGAGCTACATTCAGTATACAAAAGCTGAAAATTATGCTCACAAGAAACCTGAATGGGATTGACAAGGCATCATTTTAATTATGATGCATTTGCATAGTGAATGTAACGTTGAATTACCAGCACTTAAAAGTCTGAGTTTGACATGAGTGCCATTGACTCAGAATTCTCAGCTGAAGATTCAGAAAAATATGCTTAAATATTTGACCCATTAAATGCTAATAATAAGTCACATATAATTAATTAAATCTGAGTAAGATTGCTATCAACACTCGTATAGAGAAACTTGAAATGAAGATGTTAGGTACTACATAAACAGCTTCAAAGAAGTTTTCAAAATACGAATCTCGCTTTGTTGTTCACTGCTGCTTCAAACGTGTGTATGAATGGGAGGTTTATCTTGAGAGTCACTTGAAATTTTTCTGTTGATGATTTCATTAAACAATAGCATCATTGGCCTACCTTGTAATTCAATTAAGCTAAAGTCAATATGACCTATTCTCCCATTGCCATGAAACAAAGCACCTGAAAGTGAAATTTTAGCCTTGTTCTGTGGATAATGAGCACTAGCATGATTAGGCTCTGTGAACAGGAAACACCTTCTCTCAGTCTGCTAATTTTATGAAGTTACTATATAAAATATGTATTCTTTTCAAGAGGGGAAAAAAGCCCAGAACAAAACACCAACCTCTCATTAGTCTTTAAAAGCTAGGAATCGTGCACACCAGTTCCAAGAGAGAAGACAACACAGAACCTTAAAAAAGAAGGTTAAGATAAAAAGAAAATAGTATTGCTTCTAGTTAAAATACGGCATTTTAGGAAACTATGGTGGCACATGCCAATGTAGGAAACCAATTTAACAATAATCCACGTATTTTTCTTCATTGAAGACACATCTGATATTGTTCACAAGTAAACAGTTATGTTTGCAAAAACAAGACAAATTCTAAAGAGAAATGGGGAATTAGTTGATAGCATTTATCTTAAAACCTGGTCTTTGAAGTGGCATTAAAACCGTTTTTAATTTCAGTTAATCCATCTTCAAAAACAAATCTGTCTTCACGGCAATAAAAATAGAAAAAGGTGAAACACAGGAGTTACTATTCTTGCTCTCTCGCCTCTTAGACTTATTTAACATTAAAAAAAAAAAGCTGGGATAATCTAGCATTAAACAATCTTCCTGCTCATCTGCTCTCAACAAGGCCTCCAGCACAGTAAAGCCCTTCTGGAAACAGTTCAAGTGTCCTGGAAAAGCCTCTCTGTGCCCAGTGAGGGCATCACGGCGGGGGCTGTTCCACACTGCACGTGCGGAGTCAGGGGGTCCAAGCTTCCTCCTCAGCGGAGTCAGGGGGTCTGAGCTTCCTCCTCAGTGGAGTAAGAGGGTCTAAGCTTCACCCTCAGCGGAGTCAGGGGGTCTAAGCTTCCTCCTCAGCAGAGTCAGGGGGTCTAAGTTCCCTCCTCAGCAGAGCCAGGGGGTCTAAGTTCCCTNTGAGCCAGGGGGTCCAAGCTTCCTCCTCAGCAGAGTCAGGGGGTCTAATCTTCCTCCTCAGCGGAGTGAGAGAGTCTAAGCTTCCCCCTCAGCCTGTCCCTCTCAGGAGGAGCTCCTGGTGTGACACCAGCCTGGAGGAGCAGCACTAACCTGGGATCAGAGCACGCTGGGGCAGAGGCTCTGTCAGCCTGAGACAAAGGGATTAAACAACAGAGGAAGAGTGGGACACGCAGATGGATGTTCACACCAACAACAGCGCTGCATCACCACGGGACAGTATTTCCAGAGCACTACCAGCAAAGCTGCTGTAAAAGGGTTTTTATGCATCACAGCAGAAAAAAAAAGTGCCAATGAGCTTCTTCTCAACAACAGGGACAGCAGGGAAGAAAGCTCAAAAGTGCTGCTTTGCAAATGTTACGTTCACATGATAGGTACAATCTGGGTTTGTTCAACCTCTTGATCCTGAAGGAAAGGAAACATTCATGAACAATCTGCAAGAAGAGTTTGTTGTGCCTCTTCTACGCACACAGGTTCAAGAGGACTTAAAATTTCCCACACATCTAGAAATACTGATGGAGAATTCCCTACACCTCCTCCCACCTGCTCCAATACTCCAGCAATATGTTCCGTGTCATGATAAATGCATTATCTTTGCACTGCAGGTATGGCACTGCACCACACATTTCTTTTCCAGTAATCATGTACCATTTAGTTACTTCAGAAATATTTAGTCATGAATGGCCTCTGCACTTCTTGACAGGTAAGAAATGAGAAACAAGGGGCATTCATTCCCCAATGCACAAGCAAGGCTGCAGTGACAGCCTCAGCACTGAGCCCGTGTTTAACACAAATGTTAGGTGAGCAAACAGCACGAGTTTAACAGAATACATTTTTTCTAAGTGTCTAAACATTTTAAATATTTGCACTATAGTTCCATTATTTCCTTAACACCTTCCCTTAAAAAGTAACATTGCTACTGAGCTGATTTCCTATGAACTCGATGCCAAAACCACGTATCAAAGCCACAACATTCTGGGCTAATAAATACACAAAATTCGACGAATATGAACATGAGGATGAAAGCAGTGTCTACCAGACCTTCTGATTCTTTGTGTAATAATGAGTTACAAACTTCAATTGCAGCCTGGAATCAATGTGGGACCCTTCTGGCAACACGTACTGGAACTATGTTATCATTATTCTGTACTCGCTGGTCCAAGAGGGCTATACCCAACAAATTATTTTCTAGGTAACATGTTAGACCAAGGAGTTTATTAGGAAAAATATATGGCTTAGGGCTTAAAAGACCATAAAGTGGTTTAAAGAGACCTAAGGGACATTGATTTATCTACCAGAATCAACTTTCTCTTCAGGCGGCCGCAATGGAGCATGGAAATGAGAAAAACAGGATTAAAGAATCACGTTATCTGCATAAAAAGCTCTAATGCTTTATTGTTTATAAAAATGACACTTCAAAAGTTATCTGGATGGTGTGACGTAAGGGTGTGCAATCCACTTGCTCATCTTGCATTAAGTGGTGTTAAAGATTTCCTTTAATCAGAGTTGTTGGAGCTCACAACACCCTTCTTTACTTACTGAATTGTGCATTAGATACAAATACTAAAAAGTGGTACTGATGAAATTTGCAACTGAAGTTACAAAGTTTTTTTTTTTAAGAAAAAGGCATCATTCCTATCATCAGCCTACAGAACTGAGATACTGAATTTAATATTACTCAAATTTAGCATCTACCTTACAAACTCAGGATGGGAAGACTCCACCCAGCTGAGGAAGGAACTGACTAAAAAGGTCTTTCAGAGAAAAAAACTAAAGTCTTCTAAACCACCTCACCCCACTATTTTCTACCCAGGAGCAGCAGCCTCCAGATATCTGTAAGAAGTCAGGCCATGTACATTCCCTGGTGTTTTGTCAGAGCCGGGAAATTCCCTCCCAGTTTGAGCTATCTTGGGGTGGCTGCCAGGGCCATGCCCCGGCCGGGCTCTCCCGTCACCTCGTCTGCATTGTCCCTGCTGCCCGTGTGACCCCGGTCTGAGCGAGCTCAGGGAGCTGAGCAGCTGAAAATTGACTTTAAAAACAGTCCCCTTAAAAAGCCGAGATCTGCATGTCTAACCTTAGTGAGGGTGCCATTGTATTGCACCTCGGGGGCATTTCACTGATCAAACGTATGATTAACAACAGACTTGTGTCTATTCTAGAAAGAGATCTGTTATCTTTTGTAGCAAGGGCAGAACAAAAAATTCTCTCTTTGTAAACCAAAATTACAAATGCTCAAGATATCATACACAAATACCAGGGACATCTGGAAGCCAAGAACCTGTGCCACGAGCAGATCCTACAAACCCAGTCATAAACGTTTAAAAGCAATGAAGTTGGTACCACTTTAAAATAAAAGGTTCCTCCCTTTTCGGCCACGTCACCCTTTGAACTCAGACCTGCAAGTGCTACATGAACTAATTCCTACAGAACCTTCCGGGGCTGTGACATTCCAAAGGCCGTGTCTGTACAGGAATTGGAAAGTTTCACTTTACTCCATGGGCAGATATAATTTCAGAAACCACAACTTCTTTGGGAACAGGCCTTTCCATGAAGTTACCTTTTTGTTCTGCATGAGTTCTATGGGTGGTGAAGGGTCATCCTTGAGGCACGTGCAGTGAAGGGTCTTTATTCACTAGAAAATACTCACTTGATAGTCGGAAATAGAACCGAAATCTCACCAATTACTTGCTTTCCAGCTGTAATAACTGTAAGTAGTCTAACCCAATGCCATGCTATAGCTGCTAACAGTTCTTCCTTTGGTTCACACAAAAATCTTCTTGTGCTGAATTTCAAAGATTTGAAGCAAATGAAAGATGGAGCCAAGCACTGACAAGAAAACAAAATACTGAAAAACTGATCAGTGGGCAGAACTCAGTCTCAGTTCTGACTGTGTGGACAGGAAAAATATTAGGTATCAATTGAAACTTAATCATAATGCACATGCATAAAGAATTTGTATTAAAGATGCAAAGGTACCTTACTTCTGGTATTTCATAATCTCTGCACAAATCTTATGAAAACTGTTCTATTTCATGTGTTTTAACTTCAAGAAAACACAATCTTGAAAATATCAACATATCATCAATTTGTCCCTTAAAAGCTATTTAAACACCTATTATGTATGTACATATCAGAGGGAGGAGGAAAGGCCTATTTCTGTAATGAGCTCAGCATGAACAAGGCTCTGCTCCATGAGGAATCTAATTGCCTCTGGTCAGCCCACAGATTCATCACAGCAAAAAGGTCCAGCTGGACCAAATAACCAATCCAGCCAGCAAGTGATGTTCAGGTGAAGCTGTACAGAAAGCTGATAAATGCATGGAAAGCTTTTCTTTGAGTCAAGAATGTGTTCCAGACTTGTATGTATGGTGATAAGAATAATAAGACAAAAAAAACCCCTCTGAGACATACAAAAGCCCAATCCCTTCACTTGACAACTGCCTGATAATTGACTTTGAGATTGTTTTTTTGGAATTTCTATGGTTTGTTTAAGCAATCTTTAAAATATTAGACAACATTTGCCTTTGTTACTCAAAATACATGACTATGCACAGAGATGGCAGAACCTTCCAGAACAACCTTTCAAGGACTAGGAGCCATGGACACAGATTTGCCTTCTGTTCTTCTGAAGGGAGGTGAGAGCCACAGAGCAGAATGGCCACAGCCTCTCCACAGCCAGGCCGTTCCTGCTGTGAGCATCTCCTGGCAGGGCAGGAACACCACGACGACCAACGCCCACTCCCCATGGGCTCCCGTCAGCTCCAGCAGGACCATCGCACTGCACTCTCGGGGCTCACCTGAAACACTCCCTTGCAGCGTCAATATTGTGTGTTCCCAGCTCTTTGAACTTGCTCTCAGAAGTCCTGAATATAAGGACTTTTCCAGCAAAACATAAACACATAAAGCAAACCAAGAGTGCCCACAGCAGAGAGTGAGGAGTCGCCCAATCTGGCCACAGAAAACGCCAACTGTCTCCACCAGTTCTGTTTAGACTGGGCCTGGAGCTACTCCACCAAATCAATTGTTTAATTATTATAATTATATACACAAAAAACTCATCTGCTTAAAAACTAGCACGTACTTAAAATGCTCATCTAAAGAAAAGAAACACAAAAGGCAAACCCAAGACGAAATCTTGAGTTTCCAACAACCAGTAACAGAGTCCTTTGGAATTAGAAATGGTTCCTTCTGCATTTAATTCAGAATCTTTTTCATTCTCCAGGAAGTATTGCCCTAACATTTCACAACCTCTTCATCCTTCTAACAACCAAATACTCTGTGCAAGTTGTTTATCATCTCTGCACCTAATGCAGTTTGAAATTTGCTTGAAAAGGCTTCTTACACTCAGCATATTTATAATACACCAGATCAAATATTTGAATTAACAAAGTTGGGCCCCAGAAACATTTTCATCTATCCACTGGGTCATGGCTTCTTTCAAAGCAGAATGCATATCAATACCACCTTAAATGTACATTCAGGTATTTGTAGAATTATGAATGCAGATTTGATTAAGTAGCATAAAAAGATTACAGTTCCATTGCTGTAAAACTAAGAAAAATCAGACAAGCTTCTCTTTCTTAATATTTAAAGATACCACGCTCCTGCTGGAGAAGCTTAAAGCTTTGCACTGCTTTTATCTATTTTAAAATCTTTCTGAACAACAGCCATCAATCCGAAGAAATATATTTTCAAAGTATTCTTTCATTCCTCAACAAAAGACAGACATTGGGAAGGTACTTAAATCCATTAAGATGCATGTTGAGTAGCCTCTAGCAACTTCCAACCTATTTAAATAAGCAGAATTTTTCTATTTCCATACAAATATTCCGGTAGTTTAGTAAACATTTTGTACCTCAGTAGGCATCAGTGTTTGTTAATCTCATACATAAGAATAAATTCCAGTCCTGCAGGAGCTCTGTGTATTCCCAGGACTCTGCCCGGGCATGCAGACCCCTGAGCCAGAAGGCTCTGCAGGAGGATCTTCTGAGCACAGCAGGCAGCGACTGGGGCCAAGTGATTCACTCCTAGCACCACCTCGCAAATTCTAATTTGATAATTACAGTGATTATCAATTAGCATCTCATCACTATTTGATGACACACGATGGCTTGAGGCTAACACGCATCTCATACTCGCGTTTAACAAAAATGCCACGAGAAGAGGGCTGGTGGCAGGGGCCAGCAGGCAGGAAGGGCTGAGCACAGGAATGTCCAACAGTTGGGGACTGTCACAGGTGAATTGGTGTGACAAGGCCCCGGTCAGAGACGCGCCAGTGCAGCCACACCGGATCCTTGGCCATCACAGGAACGGGAGCCCCATTCCCAGCCTGGAACAGGCCACAGCCTTCCTCTGCCACACCTGAAAAGTCCCTGCCACGCTGAGAAGCTCTGCACAACACTAAGGTTCAAAGAGAATCCTTTATTACCCAGGACAACAACCCACTGCACATTTCAGACTAGTTAAACTCCCTTGGAAAAGGACGAAGAAATCAAATAAATTTCATACAGAAAACTGCC
This sequence comes from Pomatostomus ruficeps, assembly GCA_013400735.1. NCBI lineage: Eukaryota > Metazoa > Chordata > Aves > Passeriformes > Timaliidae > Pomatostomus > Pomatostomus ruficeps. Next base: position 101,527 of record VYZT01026412.1, read on the forward strand.
AGAAGACAGAACAGCTGAAGAGCTCAGCACAAAATGAATTTACAAGAGGTTTTGTCTACAGTTCAGCACTAGATCAGCTTTCAGGTGGATGATCATTCAAGTTTAGAGAATGCTCCACCAACCTGTTGCAGCTGAAACTCATTTCTTCCACTCCCCTTGCAGGATAAGATACTTGATCTCAACAACTTTACCTGGGCCGCTCCCTATGAATGGAGAAGCTGCATTTCAGAGTGCCTGAACTACCTCGGATGTCTTTAGTGCTGAGTTATTATAGAAACATTAGCTGGTTATGGCATTGTATTATGATTCATTCAAAAGAACCATGGCCCATATATTCAGAATGTTCATTTTTTCATCTTATAAAAAGATTGAAGTCGTGTAATTCTCTCATGCATATGACCACATCATTCCATTAGAAACTCCTGTGGCTCTAGCAGAATCTCCATTTTCATGAAGGACTTTTATAGGGATTGTCATCTTCTCTCTAAAGTAAATTTTTGCATTAAAATGATGAATGTCTTAGAATCCATTAGAATTCAGAGTGCAAAAAGAACCATAAGTTATAAATTAATACAAATTTTGTGAAATCCCAATAAAAGCCTTCTACATTAAGACCTCCACACTGGTTTATGTGTCAAATAATTCTTAGGAGGACTAACTGTAATCTTCAGCATTATATAAAAATTAAAATGTATTTTGTTTCTGTATTACATAATGGTTTTATCTTTCATTGTTTCGTGTCTTCTACACTTCATACCTTTATCTGCACCAGTATTTTTCAGAAATAATGTATCCTCTTCCCTTCCCTCTTCCCTTAGTTACCTCAAACTAACTTGGTGTAAGGACTTTTTTTTGGGATCGTTTGTATTCACTTCATAACTCCCTGAGCTACACAGTACCTGAAATTGATACTACCGCAAATGCTGAGTAATCTGAAATATGCTATTGAAAAATGATGCTCTACTATGTGCTAAACAAAACTTTCAATTCACTTCTTAATCCAGTGAGACCTCCAGTTTACAACTAACCATAGAAAAACTGCTTTATATGGCATCTAAAATGATTCCTGAATCCCTGGCACCTAAAACTACCTTTTATGATTTTTTTTTTCATTTTTAATGTAAACAGCAAGAGTCATCAGCACTTATCTGCCAACATGAAGCATCCTATTGGCACCTATCAACAAGAACTAGCAAAAGAAAAGAGCAAAAAGTGATGTGAATTTTAATTTGCAGAGGTAATTATGTCAGGTATGGCTTGTTTCAGGATAACAATACCCTGTTAGGGCTTGCAGGCCTCAGCAGAAGTAATTTGGGAATAGCAGTGACAGCATAAACAAAGCACGGAGGAAGGTTTATGAGGGTGGAGTCCATATAAAACACTGGATTAAATCTCTTCTGTATCCTGCGGCTCCAAACTTTGCGAGGATGCAGGAGTGAACCCTGAGCAGACAAACTACAGCAGACTTGGCTTCCAACCCCTCTTCCTCAACACACGAGCCCCATCCACTCATTACAAGTGAATGCACCGTTGTTCCCCGTGAAACACTTGAAAACAAAGAGCTAAAACACAAAGCCCATTCCCCTCCACGGAGTACGAACTTCCGCTTCTAATGCCCAGCTCCTGGTCCCACACGATCCAGCTCTGCATTGTCCAGCACACCCCACTTCAGCCAGACAATGCACACAGCAATAAAACTCAACCCAGCAAAGAAAGTGAAAGCTGCGTTTGTTCAGCGTGTTATTTGGCGCAGCCAACTGTAATGCTTCTGCCTGCCATTTATTGTTTACTCTGTCAAAGGATTATTAAGAATTAGGCTACATTTGGCAATTTTTTGAGAGGGGAATTTACATGCAAAGTGACTGACACTTGGTATTTAAAGTCTATTGGTTGAGTCTGACCCTTCGTTTACAAGTGACTCATTTGACTGCGAGGATCTCTGATGTGGAAATGCTCAGATACGAATCAATTGCAGTTTTTGTCTCGGGTAAATGTTACTTGGCAATCCAGAAGAAATGAACAATGCTGAGACCGAGGCTCACACAGAATAGTGCTCGTATGTTTAAAGAATTCCTTTTACATGCCTGGTTTAGTTCTAGTCGGAGGATTTATGACTCCCCTTCTCCTAATAACTTATCTCAGAGCACAGTGTTTTTAAACACACACACACAGACACAGACACACACACTAAAAACCAGCAGTTAACTCTTCTGCTGCCTGGAAGAACAGCACGGATGCATTTAAGTGAATTTAAAAAGCAGCTTTGGTGCTGACAGGGATTTTGATTCTCCGGGGGAGGTTGGGATAGGGTAAGGAGAGGACTAGAAAGGGAGAGAAGCATGTAGGTACAGTTTGCAAATCCCTGCTCCATAAAGAAACGATTGTGTGTTAAGAAACGACCATTCCTACATGAATCAGCTCAGTGCGAATTCTGCAGTTTATCTCTGATAAGGATAAAAGTAAAAGGGTTTCTCTGTACCCGAGCAAGATTCCCTTCCTCTCAGAAGGCAGATGCAGCATTTCTATAAACAAAAATGTCTCTAGCCCTACCTTGTGCCAGTGCTTGCAACATGTGGAGCTGAAACAACAGAAACGCCCACCATCCCCGACAGAAGATGAAACAGAAGTTTAACTTTATCATCATTCCGCCTCGCTGGCTATTCCTTCGGGCAATAATTTCGCGATCCACCTTTCTTGCAAGCGGCATTGCCTCACTGATCCCCCTCCGATCCGAGCGGCTGCCACTCCTGACAGCGCTCTGGTCATCGCTCATTGCGCACCCCCGGGCCGGGCTCTCTGTGGAGGGTCGGCAGCCCGTGCCCCGCGGTCGGGGGGGAAGCGAAGCCCCCAGTTCCCAGGATCGGCGGGCTCTTTGATTTGTGCTCGCTCCGCCCGCAAGCCGAGAGCCGCGCTCCCTGTGCCTCCCGCTATGACAGTCGCCACCTAAGTCAATGTTTCTTGTGGAGGTATTGATTGCACCAAAACAACCAGTCAGAAATGTGAAACACATGTTTCTCTGCACTGCCACATCCGATGCCTTCAGCAGAGAGGGAGCAAGTTCATGGGCGTCAGTATTTCAGTAAATCCGGATCCTTCAGCACATCGCAAACAGGAACAGGGAGAAACTGATCCATCTTAGCCACCAGCAGACAATCCAAAGGGAACCTTTCATACCGCAGCGGTGATGGAAACTGTTAGCCCCGTCATTTTTATGGAGCGTGGTGAGTTCTCCAGCATGTGTCCCATTCTCCTGTAAAAACCCTCCGATGGAAGTGTTAAATTCTCGCACAGGGAGGAAAAAAAAAAAAAGCGTCAAGGAAAAAAAAAACTAATTGAAAGTATCTCGTTATTCCTTGCGCTAAGGATTTATTTCAGACAATTTCAAGATTAGCCATGCAGACAGAGTAGTCTCCAGATATCCCCGCAAAGCTCTGCATAGTTTATATTAATCCGATTTTCCTTGGGATACAAATCTCTACCGTCAATAGAAGGGTTTGAAGGGTCCTCGAGCAGGTAAATCGAGCAGCTCTGGCTGTGATTCCAGCTCGCTGTGCAGTCAGTCAGCCACAGGCCAGTGCCGGTGTCACTTGAACTCTCACGTTCCGCCGGAGGTAGGGAAAACCTCAGTTGATCCTGTCTCCCTCCTCGAAGGCTGGTGCCGATCCCTTCTTTGCAGGGAGACCACGACAAAAATCACCTCTATCAGGAAAAGCGCTTTTTCTCTGGCCGGTTGCGGACGCAGCAAGGAAGCAAACCCTCAGCTGGACAGTGTCCGGGGCGGGGGGAGCGAAAAATCTCCCGAAACAAACAGCAACAAGGTGAAATCCTCGGAGCTCTGCTGAGCCGGGCTCCTGCTCTCCGCGCTGATGCAGCCCAGGGATCCCGGTCCTTCCTCCGAGCGTCTCTCCCTCACAGGCGCTGTAAACACAAGGGGGAAAGCGCGATCACAACAGCGGCAGCGGCGGCAATAAAAAAAAAAA